>RPOG01002488.1:0-88204 GCA_008086565.1 Thalassoma bifasciatum
TGATGATGAATACAAGGATGAAAACAGCCTCAAGCCAATCATTAAAATCTTTTTTAGAAATATTTTAGAACCCTGGGACAAAGAAAAAAGATGACTTGGAGGAAGCCACTGTTTGGAGTTGAAAACACCCTGATATTTCCTTTCTGTCCCACCACTCTTAATGTAGCCTGAGCTGTCACAGCTCAACAGCACTGGCCTTCAACCAAAACAATCCCCGCAAACTAAAGATGAAAAGTGAAAAAAGTTGGAGAATCAGGAGCTGGGAGATGGTCTTCTGCAGAGAAACTAGCGCCTTTGATCTGCAGCACCAGAAAAATGACCAGCCAACACACGCACCAACGTATAATGTGCATATATGCTCCCTACAAAATGTCAGCAGACTTCAAAGGACATCAGAGGAAGATGCAGATGCATGCTGCAAAACAACTAATTACAAGAAATAGACCAGAGTGTATTCTATAACAGTGTATGTGTGTGTGCAGAAGTAGAGTCTATATTCTGGCGAGGTTTGTATCCTTGACCGCAGAGTGAAGGGAGTGTAAAGGGATTTAAAATACAGGAGCTTTTAAATGGAGGAGAAAAAAAAGCTTCATTGTCTAACTTAAAGATACAGGTGGGATTGCACAAGTTGTGCAGGATGTAAACTGACCAAAAACTATTAAAGCCCTTAAAACATATATAAGAGTAGTAATAAAAATGAAGCAATAAAAGTGAAGTACCAAAACAACAACAGCAGCCCAGAGGGATCAATTTCCAGACATAACGTGCTTCTAGCTGCTGACATATTGGCTTGATTGCTTCCATCTTACTCAATTAGGAACCCATGAAGTATCCGACTAACAGCAGCTGATTCAGCATTACTTAGAAAGATTAACGGAATTGTACAAATGAAAAAAAAGTGTCAATTCCCAAACCATTGAAAACAATTTACTTTATGGCCTCGATCAATTCCACACATCTGAGAGTCATATCAATACTCACTAGTCTCATTAACAGTTCAAGTGCCTCTGAATGCTTTCCATAAGCATTTGCATCTTGCCTCAGAAAGCAGCCGGCACATACATATTAAAACACTCAGGGGAGATATCCACCCCAGATTTTTCTCATTAAGTCATAATCACCCCGGAAAAAGCTGGATTGAGATTTGGGCACGTTTCATTTCATGTCGGGGAAGGAATCAATTTGTTTATGTTTACTGACTAATACTGGAGTTTTATAAGCAGATTGAGAGACTTGAGCTCAAAGCTGCAGTTTTTCATGTTTCCAGTCTTGTGTGGTGAAAAATCCATACTCTGCTAGGTTTGAGTGGCTGGTTTCTGAACTTATTAACATCCATACATCGCTCATGTGTTTAGCTGCGCTACACTGACTGCAGACATATGGGGCAAAACACCAACAAAATGGCTATGAGTTAGTTCTGTGTCACCGCTTTCCTGCAAAGAGTTCAACTGAACCAAACAAGAAGCCTATAAAGGGATTTAAATAACACGTATAGTGTCTAAATTGATCACTCAGATTTATGTTTATTTCATGCATCATTGTGTCAGTGTGCTGCATAACAACTATAGAATACACTTGTATGCAAAGCACTTCAGTGAAGGCTTTTCAAAGCAGTTTATGGATCACTGGGGAGGGCACTACATATATATCTCTAGTATGGCCGACCTCTGTGAATCTAAACCCACTGAACCAGGAGTGTTTGTGCTCTGCCCCGCTGTCTCTAGAGCTCCAAACAGTGTGTTTATTTATACATTATGTATACAGGCATACACTGTATTCTAGCTGTGACACACACACACACATATAGACAAATCCACGCGTAACTATATATAAGCATTTACCATCTTAATTTATATGCATGATTCATGGTTTCTATGTGAAGCTGAAAGCGACAGATCGATGCAGCGCCATTATGTAAAAAAGCTGACATGCACACCGTTAAAACCAACGCTTCTTTGAACATGACACAGTATAAAGAGCTCGTTCTTTACAGCGCTCTCGTCAAATCTCACGCTCTTCATTTGCTGAATGAAAAATAGTGAAATACGAAGCAGCCTTACAAGGTTTGTACGATTGTCTTTTCTTTGGTGAATAGAAAAACCACACTAGCAGTACTAAGCTGATTTGAAAGCTGTTTGCGTGCATAAATAACCTTCTATAGTTCACTCTGATCTGATATTTGTAGAACCACCTAAGCTCCCATAATGCCTTTCAAAAACCCCAGTATGACAGGTTCTCTTTGAGATTACTCTTTAATCCATACAATAATATTGCATAATAGTGCAGTCCTGCACTACCTATGTGTGGATTACATAAGATCATGAAACACCCACCATCTGGGTGGCAGCACATTAGTAACCCTTCTTATTTAAGTGGAACTTCACCCTCGGTCTGAGGCGAGCCCCCAAACACTGCATCATGTTGAATAATTCAGCATGCACTACCTAATTAATCTTTACTGTTTTTTTATTTATTTATTTTACCCAAACACACAAGTAAACACACTATCATGCTTACTCTACTCTTATTGCACACATGGGACTCTATTACAATGCAATGGATTAAGACTACAGCAGATGCTTAGTCCAGCAGTGCATTATATGCACCAGAGAAGGACATGGGGATGAGAGGTTCAACTTGAACATGTAAATTTTCTATCCATAACTGGACAGAAAATAAACCAGTGAATTCTGAGTTAACTGCATCATTGTTATTAAACATGTTTTCTGTTCATTGGTCTAACTCTGATGGTGATGATGTTAACAAAACAGTGCCAAATAGCCAAAGAAGACATGTAACGTGTGGTTTTAGGTCTGACAGAACGGCTTGAGTTTGGCAGCAGTAACAGCAGTCACTAAATGCAAAAGCAGATTTATGATCAGTTGAAGTATTTTTTTCCCTCAAGACTCTGGAATCATGCAATATTCAATCGTTCAATGTGCTTTAAGTAAGTAAGGCTCTGACACATCAAGGCCATTAATATCAAAGAAATGTTATCACACGAAAGCTTCAAAGAGCAAAACTCTTAGTCCTATTGAAAGTTTTGACTGGTTGAGATGAACTGAGTCTTTCATTTCCAAGAACACATGTCAGTCTAAAAAATATCTTGCATCAGGTCATTTTCTCTTTTCACAGACTCTTCCCTTTGACCACACTGGTTGTATCACGCTGAGCTATGCAGAGCATTCTCCCAAACAGTGATGTAATCTTAATGTTAACAGTCATGTTGTCAGGCATTGTGAGCGATACACAGGTCACAGCCTTTGCTTCTCTCACTTTCCAATATGACATTACACTCGCTTCACCTCGCTCTCTCTGTCATGCTCTAATACAGAGGTGGACGCTGAAGGATGGAAGGCTTTTGCTGACACTAAATTTGCCTTCACATTTTGTTACTGGTGTCGGTTGTGATCACTTCAATCTCTCAGTGAAAATACCTCTTCAACTTTCTCTTCATTTTTCATTCAAAGGGATAACAGAAAGCTGTTGAGCCGATGGAAAACTATTTAGCAGATAATCTAATTGTGTTTTTACTCTAACGGTATTCAACCTGCTTTGGTTTTGACATCAACGTGGAGTGGTGGATTATCTCCAGTTCAGGCAAGACCCATCTAACAAAGAGTACACTTGAGAAATATCTTAACAAAACTGGGAAATTGATTTTAAAGACAAGTGCCGCTAATTAATGTCAATGGAAGAAATGAAATGCACTTTTGCCCCAAACTCCAACAGCTAAGCAGGAGATACTTTTGGGCACAGAAACAAAAAAAGTTCAATGTATCAGCAAACTAATAAGGAAGAACGAATGAAGAGAAAACAGTTTTTATTTTGCGAATTAACAAGTCAGGGGTTGTGTTTCAAAACAGTGTTACACTGTTAGAATAGTGTGATTTTATAGGGGCTGTGGGGACTATGCATTTGATTGCGGATTGCAGAGACTCCTTTGGTTGGAGGACTTGCACAAGCTGTTGAGATGATATGACTCAA
Source organism: Thalassoma bifasciatum (assembly GCA_008086565.1). NCBI lineage: Eukaryota > Metazoa > Chordata > Actinopteri > Labriformes > Labridae > Thalassoma > Thalassoma bifasciatum. The sequence continues at coordinate 3,988 of RPOG01002488.1, forward strand.
CCAACAAGGCATGTATTTATTATGAAAAACAGATGAAGATTGGATCTTCCTCTTAATACCACTTTTCTCTGTGCAAGGCAACTTTTGACTGGATACATTACAATAAGGTAATGTATCTAGTTACAGTTACTTAGTGCTGTTGTTTGAAACATGACAACAAGCAAACTTTGTAAGTTTGTATCTTAGTTTAGTGCCTAGCTACATCTAGCGCTGCTCACAGCTTAGTGCTCTGAAACATACTTGTACAGTGTAACGTGAGTCAATCTTGGTCATGTCCTACCAGTGCTCATCTACCAACTTCAACGTCACCAAGCACAGCAAACTTAATCTGGCTCTTCATTTTATTGATAGACTTAAGTTTAAATAGATCACTGCAGTACAACTGCTCCATGTAGGTTGGGATGAACATTAGACAAACAGATTAACCCCTGTTTTAGCCTCTAGCTCATGTTTTAGCATTTGGCCTGTGCTCTGTCGCTCTCCTCTTTGTCTTCCTCCTGCTCTTCTGTTCCTTTTCTGTCAGATAGTCCAGCTCCAGTATTCACTATTACTCCTAAATAAATCGCAGAAATCATTTTCAGAAGAAAAAAAAAACACAGATCTCTCTTCTTGTTGCTTAACTGTGGCAGTCAGCATGGTGTTGTCAGAGACTTTGACTTGACTCAAATCAATTTGGTCCAGTCCAACCTGATCGGGACACATGGAGGTAGCAATAAGGAATAACCAATTTTAGTGTTTTTTTCATTATAAATGAGGGATTATGATCACATATATATCTAGATTGTAGACTTTTTTAAGCTCACTGAGAAAGACCTCACAGTTTGTTTAAAGAAATCCAGCTAGAGAGAGAGGCATGCTTTAAAATGTAAAATACAGACTCTGATGATTGAGAGAATCTCCCTTTCTGTGGGTAAATTTGTAACATCAGCAAGACTTTGCTATGAGCTGAAATGGGCTGTATTCTTCTGTTCTTATGAGCTATAATCATAAATTGGAATCTTTCCAGATCATAAGGTCAGAGCACGAAGCCTGAGGCCCGATGAGAACTAATGAATGCATGGGAATCAAAGCATTCAAAGCTTACATCATCATAAGTTTTGCAAGGAAGCTTGACTGTAAAACCACCAAGACAGCAACTACATCACACACATGGAGCTGAAAGCACAGGACTGTCAAGTGTACAGACCTTACACTAAGCTTTGTTTCTGCTTTTATCACCTCCTGTACCCAGCATGTAACTCACTGATTTGTCTTTTTTGTGTTCTGTTTTGTGTCTCTGGTTGCTGGAGATGCCTTATTAGCGCTTTTCCTATCACCGGTTAAAGGTGCTGTTAACACTCCTGCAACCACCTCACCTGTCTCTGTGAATGTCTCTGAGCCTTTTTTTCAGTGATTGACGTTGTGAAGGCACATCACTCACTCAGTGTCTGGCTTGGCCTCATTATCCAGCCATGTCAGAGATGAGGTTAGAAACCGTCGTGCAGTATTTGACTCCAGTCTCCGCTTTTTTACTGGAAAGCACACAGAGTTGTTCTCAACACAGCTTAGAGTAATCTTCAAGGTTAGACTTTTTATTTATTTTTCCTATTTGTATTTAGAAAAGGTCATCCATACGTCCATCACCTCAGGACTGTTCTGTAATGTGCTTTACTCTGGCAAAAGCAAGATAATTATTCAAAAGCAGCAGCTCATGCTAAGCCCTGCTGCATGGCTCTTGACTGGTTCACATAATAAGTCTTTGCCAATGAGCCTCTGGCCATGACTGTCAACCCTCTAGTTTTAGAATTGATTCTAAGATTTCATTTCTAACTCTGAACACTCGACAGGGTTAGACACCACCTCCCAGCTGTGACCTCTTAACCTCTCTGTTGCTGATTGAGATCTCCTGACGGGAGAATTCGTCATGTTTTAGAATTTCAGCTTGAGACCAAAGCTAATCCTTCACTGTTTGAGCGCTGGAGCTTCGGGACTCCCTGCCAGAAGATCTTCAATCGGCTGAAAGTGTCTCCTCTTTGAAAACAGTTTTATCCAAAGTCAGGCCTGGGGCACAATTGTGGTCTGAGGTCAATTCCCATACAGCCCCCAACTTTTATCTTACAATGTAGTAATTATGATACTGAAACGAATCATCTTTTTAAATTATGTGAAAATTTACATTCTATGGCACGTGCACAAAAACAAACAAATCAAAACTAACACAAAAAAGTCTACATGGACCGTTCATAGGCTACTTGTACGAAGCCGAAGCTCTGTACATTCTGCAGAAACTCAACAACTCTAACAGCTTATGTATTTAAATAAATGTAATTGTTATGTGAAAATGTGCCTCATAACTATCCAATGTTTTAAAAAAACCACACTTGAGCAGAGTTTCTCAACTGGTGGGCGGAGAAACTGTTTTCAGTTGGTTGCAGGCTTTTACTTTACCAAAAAAGAAAGTGAAGTCTTTTCACCTGATAACTAAATGTCAATTATTCACGTTCATGCTAATTAACACCTGTCATTTCACAGTAAAAAATAAAAATACCAAGGTTTATTTTCATGCATGAATTGAGCATGATGATAAACAAGTATGACAGCTACTATTTAGATATAAAAATCCTTAAATTGAGGGGAAATGAGGATTAAAACCCTCAATGTTTTATGGAGCGAGGTATTGGCACATGAAAGGAAAAGTTGTCAAAACTTACGCACTTTGATGTTTTGTGCTATTTCAGGTACAAACTCTACCGTAGTTTCACTAAATGACTTTGAGATGAAGAAAACGCTCCTTGTTGTGGGTTGCAGCTCGACATTAACCCCTTTGCTGATGGTTGTCGTGAAATTGCAACATACCTGCGACATTTGGTTTTCGTGCAGATGAGATGACCTAAGTTTTTCACTAGTGGCTAAAGATTCATATTCTACACACACCAACACTACCAGTATATGTCTCATTTACAATTACATGTGCTTTACTCAAATTTAAAATTTTCATTCAATGTAGCATCTGTAAGGATGTAAAAACACAAAGAACATTTTATATATGACTGAAAATTAATTCAGGCAGTAAAGGGTTAAAGGTTGTTGGTGGGTCCTGAAAACAGAACAGTTGAGAACCACTGCATTAGAGGACACTAGACAAGAATAATGTTATCAAACAATTCAGAGAAGACAAAAAAAAACAAAAAAAAAACAAATTCACATGCAGTACTAGAAATATTTTGGGCTACAAATATTGTTGAACTGGGTTGGTCTAAACTCGGACACCTTAATAGGCAAGGATGGTCAGTGTGTGTGTGTGTGTGTGTGTGTGTGTGTGTGTGTGTGTGTGTGTGTGTGTGTGTGTGTGTGTGTACATCTAAGTTGATTAAATGCACAAAAAAACTCATTCACTCTCTTTGTTCTTACAGTTTGTAATGTAAATAAGTCATTAATACTCTCTTTCAGTCCATTATCTAGGATTGCAGAGGTATTTTCTTTTTCTGATGTGTGCATGTTTGGTGGCAGTCAAACACGCCCCTGGTGAACCTTGCATTTAGAGATGAAGAGAGAAAAACGACAACAGAATTCTCAGCGGGGTTATCTTGCGGTAACATTCAAAGGTTTTAGCCACTCTGACAGTGCGGTGCAGCTGTTTTTTTTATCATTAGGATTTTAAATCAGTCTGCTATCACAGCCTCCTTCACTTTACTGTGATTTGTCAAAATGGCTTCAATGGAAGCTGTCTCTCTGTATTTACTAAGCAGCAAAAGTCATACACAAGTGACAGAATGGTTTCTTTGAAAGTAGGTCATCTTGTTCCTGTTTTTTTTTCCCTCTAAAGAACTCTCCTGATACTTAAAATTCAACCCTTCTCTTTTGGTCTTGGTATTGTTCCAAGCATTCATTAGACACTACACACACAGTTGAGTTAAAGGTGCCATTCAGGTTCCTACTTATATGATTTAATGTTGAGAGTTGTTGTTTCCTTATCATTGATGATAATTAATGAGGATATAAAACAATCGAAAACTTGGATGTTTATGGTTCAAACTCAAACTGGTGAGCTGCTTTGAAATAATAATACATAAAGACATTTCACATCATAAGCTAATGCAATCAGGGACAGTCCTTTTGGTCAGGACGTTATCTGACATCCATCCTTCTGCTCAAATGGCTCATAAAACAGGTAAACATGCAACCACTCACTGTTTCCAAGCATCCCCCACATACATTTGTGCACACAGTTTCACACCCTGACACACATGCACGTGTGGAGAGCAGCGAGTTTTTGTTGTGCTACTACTGAAAACAGGAGGTGGGAGGGCTGCGATATGGAGTGCGAGCAGTGGCCTGGCTGATCAAACAGGAAGTGCTGTTCTCTTTGCTGAACAAGGGAGGATGCACTTCAATGACTGTCATGGTTTTATTTATTACAGCCAATACAACTTATGTCCTTTATATCCAACAAAACAGGAATTATTTATAGATGAAAGCTTCCATTATATGTTTTTGGAGGTGGTACACTTTTAAAACTGCAGGAGTCCAGGTATTTGAAGCTAATAGCTGTCAGCATAGACTAACACTTTGAGCTACATATTCTCTTTTAAGGGATGTCAGTATTGATACCCATCCATACACACATTCTCTTTGCCCACTTTTCCCTTTTGGGGTCAATATAGGGGGAGGAGCTAGAGCCTCTGCAAGCGATGACTGAGCCCAAGGCAGGGTACTCTTTGAGCAGGTCTAATATGAAGAGACAAACAACCTCCACCCACACATTTACACCAAGGGGAAATTTAGAGTGACCACTCAACCTAGTATGCATGTTTTTGGACTGCCAGAAGAAACTGGAGTACCAAGAGAGAACCCATGTATGAACTCCTCACAGAAAGACCCCTGCCCCTGCATGCTCTCAAACCAAGGACCTTCTTACTATGAGGAAACTGCTGAAATTTGTACCACCATGCAGCTGTCAGTATTGGTATGGTAATCATAATGCAAACAATATCTAAAATTCCTTAACATCATGCCTTTTTCTGTCAAAGCCACTGTTGCTGCCTCAGCAGATGGTTAACAACTACAACACCATGCTTTTCCGAGGCTCGTTTCAGTTTAAGAGAACTCCCACATGTCAGACTTAATGCTGTTTTGAAACACAAATGGAATTGTAACCTATCAAAGAGACAACCTGATAGGATATAGTATCCCTGATGACACCAATCTGTTTCTGATACAGAGTTGTGATGCCTATCAGTGTTGGGAGTCATATTGTAAATGCTCAACCAAAGAGGCGGGCTTTGAGCCTCATTGCAAACACCTACTGTTGGCGGGAAGTTCAGCTCTTTTCAAAGATCTGGTTCTTTTGGCCTGACTCCAAAATAAGAGCCAGCTTTTTCTGCTCCCAAATGACTCCTATATTTGTAGCCTCATATCTTAGCCTAACCTATCAAGTATGAATGATTTGTGTTAGAAGACTCAAGTGCATTCAATGATTTTTACAAGAAGCCTCACAATTGCCTCATTTGGTGCAAATGTTCTGTTACATAAACAAGCATGCTGTCAAATAAAACTAAGTTCTGTCGTGAGCAGAGCTGAGTGACTTGATGAGAGCTGAGCAACAAGAGGAAAGAAGTTGAAAAAAGCTTTCAATCAAAAGGGGTCGAGTCTCCTGATTCATTGCAAAGCTTCATCTTCCGAGCATGACACAGCATTCACAACTACAGGGCATCTGCCTGTAAATCAGGTAAGTTGTGCCTCTAATATGGCGAACTCATGATTTTAAAACCTCATTGACAGCTGATTTTTTTAATGTATGTAGTTTCTGGTACTTCTAGAGACGACCTTTAGCAAACAAACTGCAGTTTTTAGCATTTGTGCATGTGTTTTATTTCTGGCAGCCGGAGTTTGGATAAACTACATAAATTCAGCAACTTGATAGTAATTAACAGGAAAGACAGATCTTTTTCTACACACCGATATTTATTTTATTTTGATCTTCCATTGGTAAATACTTGAGTCTCTCTTCATCTAAAGCGCCACAGTTGTTTTTTTACTAGAAAAAAAAAAGAAACAAACTGTCAGGGACTTTTAAAATCAGTCTGGCTGATGTTTGGTTCCATGCAACAGCTCTCACAGCTTCACTTATTGCTCAGCGCCAAACAGCTGATAACAAGCCGTTAGAAGCTTCCCCGTGGAAAACAGCTGAGCTTCTATCAGATGAAGAGGCAGATATTTATTTTGGGAGCTTGAAACAAAACAGAGCTGAAGACACTGAATATATTCAGGAAGATGAAAAAACAAATCATCCACATGAAAATGTTTCTTTGTGCAATGAAGGATACCTAAGCTCACAGGTTCAGCACATCAGCCTTGTGTGGATAATATTTTGTGCACAGCTGTGAGCTGCTGTTTTCAACGGGTAGCTCCAAGTCTAAGCTCTATTTTGTTGTTATAACAATCTAAGTTGCAGCATATATTATAAGGTTAAAGTCTAGTTGGATCTGAAGTCTTTTGATCAGAGATGGCAAAAGTAGAGAGGTAAAAGGCAAGTTTGAATGTTTTTAGCAACTGCAAATCTACTTTTCCTCTCCAGGGTGTGTGTGTGTGTGTGAATGCAGGTTTGAGTGAATTTGTGTGCTGTCTTTTCACAGTCTCAGGGAAGAATGCTTTACTAAGAAGTGCTAAAAGCTTCAAATGCAATGGTGACAAGGTGCTCGGCGTGACTGTTTGTGAGTGTGTGTGTGTGTCTGTGTATGTGTGTGTGTTCAGCTTCCCTGCAACTTTCGTCACGTTGCTTCCCACAAAGCATGCCACATGTCACAACCACTTTACTCTTGACTCTTCACGCGTGGACTAAGAACACACACTCCTAAACAGCTGCTCACACACACTGTACACAGCTGACAAACAATATTTCCAACCCATTTTACTCAACAAGAAGATTCTTGTGGTTTGTAATAAGTGAAAGATGCTGATCAATTGGTGTGAGGTCAGATAAATAAAAGAGGAGAGGCAGAGAAAAAGTGAGCAGGGAGTGCCTTGTTCCCTCTTTCCCAGTGTGTCATTACTGGGTGATTATGGAGGTAATGATCCTGAAACTCCGACACCTGTCAGCTTAACTTACACACTGTAATACCACTCTCATTTCCCTATCTGTATCAGTGGAGAGCACTGACCTCAATCACTATAAACTGTAAGGGTCTCTTAGAAAGTTTTTTTTTTTTTTTTTTTTTTTTTTTGTTAAATTTATTTATCCAGGCTTTCATCCAGGGTATCAACTTACTAATGAGGATGGACAACAATGATCTAAATATAATAGAGGACCTTGCTTGAGTCAAGCTTTTGAGCATCCATACCTTACTTGAGTTTTATTTCTTATTTACTTATGGGGTTGTTAATTTGTATTCCACTACAATTTGACTCTAATGCATTTGTAGAAAGGCATTTTCTAGCTGTTATTTTGGGGCTGATGATTTTGCATTCTGTTGCATGTGAGTTTTTAAAAAAAATTGTAAATTTTGATCTGATCTGATGGAGCACATTACTCTCTCACATAGCACTATCTTGCGCTCTATGGGGTGAAATTTGTGCCACTAGAAAGTGAATTTGAATTTTTGTATCAAATTTGAAAAGCATGTTTTGAAATTGAATTTATCTGTTTTGAAATCAAATTTATCTGTTTTGAAATTGAATTTATCTGTGAGTAGATGTTCACAGTTACAGATGGCGAGGGATGATCCTTGGACGTAATTGAAGACACTACATCCTCGATCGACTAGTCTTCCCTATGGGCTCAGACTACTATACTTTGGGCGTGCTGTTCCATATTGAAATTGAATTTGGTGTTTTGTATTGAAATTGAATTGGGCGTTCTGTATTGAAAGTTAATCTGAATTTTCAAGAAGGTAAGATACAATTTCAAAACAGATAAGTTCAATTTCAAAACATGCTTTTCAAATTCAATACAAAAATTCAAATTCAGTTTCTAGTGGCACAAATCCCCCCCATAGCGCTCACAAGGCAAGGAATTGGGATATGTGACCACAAACTAACTGCAATTTCACACAGGATAATAACAGGTGGAGAAAGAACAAATGAAAATAAAAGTTTTCATCAAAATGTTGGGATAACAACAAATGCTTTATGCAACCCAGTGAAAAGCTCACAAAGAATAATGATATGTAAACAAAGGACTACTATTGCACACAAGATAAGATGCTTATTTGCACTGGATAATAACATGCACATACACAATTAATCTGTTTATGGCACAAGATGATATCTTTCCTCATGATACCTAATCTCAACAAGAGAATAACCCATAAGATAAATACCATCTCTCATAACTGAGCGGTGCTGAGCTTTTGTTATGTCATGGAAAATTTCTCTATTTCATTACAATCAGTTGAGAAGAAGAAGTAAAACTCTGAGGAGCTGCTCATTTGGCAAATTACAGTGAAGAGTCTGGTTGAACAAGCAAGCTCCTGGCAGCTGACAGAGGAAGTTTGAGAGGTAAATGAGCATAACTGTGAATAATGGTGAGGCACAACTGTACTCGAAAAGAACAGCACACTCACAGTAGTTAGGTTTTGATAGTTTGAAACACAAAATCAGTTTAGAGATAAAGTTGTGACCTGTTTTGATCATGTTTTTAGGGCCTCCAGTGTTTCCTCTGGGGAACCATCTGCACCAGGAGCAGTGATCCTCTGATCAATTTTAAAGCACTTTGCGTGACATTTTTTTATGTATAAAAAGTGATTTATGAATAAAGTTTGATTGTTGAATGATTGATTGAAGCAGTTTAAGCTAAATCGCTTGAGCAACATACACTTAACTTGAACCTGCTCCAGGCGCAGGTTTATTTAAGTAAGCTGGATTTAAAGACACCCAGTCCATTAAGAACCAAGAATAATCTCTGCCGCATTTTGAAGGGTAAGACTGATCCGAGATCCCCAAGATCCTTTAATATCTCTTTTGATATTTTCTGATGATTTCTGCACGAGTTTTACCCTTTCAGTCGCCAATACAACAAGGCGCAGCCATGCACTTACTGTCACTCAAACTTTGTGTTCAGAAGTACTTTTTTTATTTTTATTTTTTTATTTTTCATTGCCAGTGACACATTTTTATATAGTGTTGGGGTGCAGAGAGCATCAGAACCATCATTCAGTATTTGAGATTTATCCCGCAATGAAGACTTTTTAAAAACATTTTCATTACATTCCTTGGCCATGTCAAAGTGAATTTAATTTAGGAAGCAAAGCTTTTATAAACTAACTTGTAACCTAGTTAAGCTACTATGACCATTAAAAGAAAACAAACCTCATTCAACCTCGTACCATTGGTTTAACTCTAGGAAAGGCTTATGTAAGATGCATCTGCAGTATAGGCTTATTTCATGATTAATCAGAGGAAAAGGACCCATTATGGGCTCTCTTGAAACTTGGTACAGGTGCAAATCTACAGCAGCAGCACAGCTTGTTTTTCAGACACGTGGAGGTCTGCTGTGTCTCTTTGCAAACCTTGGCAGATGGTGTGTTTAGGAGCATCTGAATTTGATATACAACTGATATTAACCAGGGTTCGATTTCAGGGTTAGGTGTTGGATTTTGCAGTAATGATGTTCTGGTTTTAGTTTTCAAAATCCTAAAATGTTTGCTGCTCAGCTTGTGTGAAAAATGTTGCTCTTTCCTTCCTATTCGCCATGAATTCTGACAGACAACCCTGATTTCTGTGATCCACAGTGCTCTATTTTCATGTAGAACTGGCACGCCAAAGTCTCCTGAGCATTCAAGTCTGGTTACAATCAATAAGACTAAGTAATTGCAATTCAGTCATGGCAGAACAGACTTAGCCAGCCTTCAATCATCACGTTAACTAAATTAGGCTGAGGACATAAGCTTGGATTATTTGAACCATGTACAACAAACAGGACCCAGGATGGCATTGCAAAAATAAACTAAAAAAAATTCTGAATTAGTAGTAAAAATTGATAAATTTGAATGTGAGCTTTTCATTTTATTCAAGAAAAAAGTGAACATCCGGCAAATTTACGCATTGCTCCCACCATTAAAGTTCTCTTTTCATCGAGGGGCTCAGCAGACGAATAAAGCTTTAATTTCGATCATGGTGTGATGTTCTGTCATCGTGTGTTTTGTTTCTTTGTCTCTATCTGAGCATGTGCCGTTATGTTCTAATCCCTCTGTCTCATGTTGAAACAAATCAATTACGTCCGCTCACTTGTGTGTTTCCCCCTGTGTTTCAGCCTCTGCGTGTGTGAATGTGTGTGAGGATGTTCTGCTGGATCCATTATGCCCCTTGTTTGTCAAGGAACACAGAGGCATGGCTCACTGCCAAGCCTGAGACCTATCCATGCATGTGTGTTTGCGTGAGTGTGTTTGCTTGTGTGTGTGTGTCATAAAAAGGGAAATTAATTCAGACTTAACCATTGTAATTGTAGGACGACAATTTGTTATCTTCTATCAGATTTCCCAAAAAAATATAATGAAATTAATAAACAAGAGCTCATGTACTAATGTATTCCAACTGGAGAGGCTGCAAATGATCCAGCATGTGAGTCTTTACATGTTTGCACACTCATCTGTGTGTGTTTGTGAAAACATGAATGAAAGAAGAGCTACTTCATAGTCAGGCCTCAGGCATTCTTTGGCATCACTCACTTTTTCTCCAGCATTTGAGATGCTCTCTCTCTTTCTCTCCCCCATCTGAGTCAAAGATTTGCACAGAGAATCAGTCTGACAGTAACACTTTTGGTCTTTGTCTTACTATCGGAATTTATTTTTGCGTCAATATCACCCAAATGAAGAGGCTTGCATGCAACGTTAACCCATTGCCATATTCCCATTAGCCAACAGTCACAGCCGCACATACACACTCACACACTCACAGTAGGGGTACTTAGAGAATTGGCAGTGAAGCCGCTCCCAGCTTGCCCACTGTGAACTGAATTGAGCTGTACAAACAGCATTTAAACAGTTAGGCTAATACACGTGTGTGTTTGTGTGTCTCTCAGCTTAATATATTTGGAATTGAGACAAATATGACACCGCTACTGCTGAGAATAAATAACCAAGGGTGAAGGAGATGAAAGAGAAGTGAGAGTTTGTGGGTTGAGGGAGAAGATAGAAGGAACGAGGAAATTAAATTAGACGGAGAAACGGAGGGACAGGAAAGAGAAGGAGGGAGCAGACATAGCCCAGGGGTTTGGCAGGGACAAATGAAGCAGCTGAACAGCTTATGACTGGGAGCCAGCGATTTTTAAAATAAAAGCTCCGACAAGAACGAAAATCAACCAGGAGAAGAAAACTAAAGTTGTCGATTTACACTGAGTCAGGTTTGTATTAAAGACAACAATCTGAACAACTCAACCGGATCAAATATTTGTTTTATTTCAGGTCTTTAAGAATCACCATTAACAGCCTAAAGAAGAGGATTAGGAGGCATAAAGAACTGTACAGACTATTTCTGAGTTATGAAATATATTCTATTTTCTTTTGGCTTTTTATTTTAAACTGATTAACTGTTCTGATATCCTTTAACTGGATTAGGGCAAAGAAGGGTTAGATCTGCATAGCCCATTGCTTGGAAAAAAAGCTGAAAGTGACCGTTACACAGAGGATGGGTCAAATTTGATCCTTTTTGGCATATAGTGGCAGAAATGTCACAGCGAGAGTCATTGCTCGGGTAATGAAAATGTCAAAGCACTCAAAAATAAGAGGTGCTGCAATTTTAGGCAGTCTTTAAACTGTGAAACTCAAGATGCCATGTCAGAGTTTTTTCCAGAGACTGTAGTGTCAAGAGGTCGAGGAGTACTGTGCAATGTCATCAAAACTGTCTGAGTTGATTTGATTCTTTACTTGAATTGTGAGAATTGCAACATGTAGGGGTGTCTCAATACAATATTTTCACTTCCGATACGATATCGATATTGCAGTCTTGAGTATTGGCCAATACCGTGATTAGTTTGATATGATATTAGCAGGAATGGTAAGGAATGTACGCCAATATTTATTCATTTTTTTATGATACTTGATCAATATCAGATCAGGACACCCCAGACCAACATATTTTGGACATATTTGCTCTTGGGTTTCTCCATTGCCTGAGTATTCCCGCTTCAGATGTGGTATTTCAGCTGGATCTCTTGGAGTTCTCTCATTTATTGTAATTTGTGTGAGCTTTCCAGCTTTGTGTGATTTTACCAGTGACTAATTTGGCTGTCCTCGATTCTTTCAGTGCCTCCTCGAGTCCCTGGTGCTACCGCCCAGTCTCTGCCATGCTGCCACACTCTCTAAGCAAATATAACATTAACTGTACCTGTTCAGAAGTGAGTAGTGTTGTTTCTGTGGCAACGACGCCCACATATTCCAAACTCCCCCCAGGAAAATAAAAATAAAAGTGAGAATCATCTGCTAAAGTTATAAAGCATAGGGTATTTTGATTCAAAAAAAAAATCCTAAGCTAGAGAAGAATGAGTGTATTAGACCTGCTAGTGCAACGAAGAACCCCAGATACTGCATTTTAACTCTTGCTGATCTTTGCTTACGAAATATGTCCAGATTCAGCAGTGAGGACAGTGTTGACTTGGTTATATTAAGAAGCCCATTGGTGCTTCCAATTCACACTTTCCTGGAAAATCAATTTCCTGGAAAGCACAAAATAGGAGCAGTATGGAAGATCTGAATGGTTTATTGTAAAGGAAATTCTATCAGCTACTCAGAAATATAGAAATAAGGTTTTGTGATTGTGCTGCTTGTTGTGTTCTACTTATTGGTGAATGACGTCAGGTACAGCTGCTACCATAAGTCTTATCATAGCAGGGTCTGCACCCAGCAACCAAAGCCAGATGGCTATATTCTTGTTCTTAAAGTATTTATGCTAAGCTACTTTTGATGCCTTTGGCCTGATTCCAGACCATTGAATAAACCCAAATCAATCTCAGACTGGTCAAGCAATTTGGATAATCCCGATGTATTAATAGCACGTGATGAAGGGTGTGGCCAGAACTGGTCACCTCTTAATCAAAAGGTCAAAGGTTCAATCCAAGGTCCTGTCCCTGGATGCCAATTGTCAAAAGGTAAGACATTAAACCCTGAACTGCCCCAGGTGCTGTGGCCTTGCTGGATGGACAGGGTTGGACAGTGATGGCACTTTACACAGCGGCCTCTGGCATCAGCTTTGACTGGTCTGAGACTAGAGGAAGCACTTTAAAAAACATTATGTCCACCATGGACAGTATTCAGACATTGGGGTAAGAAAAGGTGACCAATCCAAGCCTGGTTGATGTAGTGTTGAAGCAGTGGGCCCTCTTTCTACACTTCTACTGTATGTGTTCAAACTGCGATTGGACTCAGTGCAGCTATAGGAGAGCCAACACATTTTGAGCAGTGACACTAAGTCCTGCTTGAATGGACATGTCAAGCAAAAAACTGTTTGATTGTGACTTCTTACTATTCAACAATAATCCCAATAGTTTTTGCACTTTGAAGATAACCCTTACTGGTGAAGTGTAACCTCCCATCATAAATGTTATGATATATATATAAAAAAATATATATATCTTTACACACAGCAATTAAGAAATAAGAGTTTCATCTTTGTATAGGCTGTGTTTGAGACATCAGGAGTAAAATAAAGGGAATAATGATTTCTCCAGGCATTTATTTACAAAGAAAAAGATTTCAATTAGACCACTAAACACTAGTATGGGTTTTATTTTGTGAAACACATAAAATGGTCATTGACAGTTGAGTCGTTTACAAAACAATTACAGCATTTTAGCTTCTTTCTCCTCTTCATTTTGTGTTATTCCTGCTTCCCTCCTCCCACTCGCCTCCTTTTTCTACACCATGTCCCTATTTGTCCTCTGTGTCTCTTCTTGACTGATTTGTTGTGATTTAAACTATTTCTTATTTGACCTCTACGGTGCAGTCCTTCCTACAAAATCCATCTTTCCGTCCATGTGACTTCCCCTCCACTCTCTCTCCTCTGTCACTCCACTCCTGCTTTAATCTTTCATATTTTTCTAATATGATTTCCTCATGTTTCCTGTGTCTGCTCCTCTTTCATCTCCTCCACTGACTTAACCAGCCCTTTTTCTCTCTCTCTCTTCCCTTTGTCTCATTCCCCCTTGCTGTTCCCTCTCCTTGTATCATCCTCTCAATTACCTTGTCTGGACAGCATCTGGCAGCCTGGCCCTGCCTGTGTGTGTTTGTGAGTGTGTATGAGCGAATGTGTGTGTGAGTTAGCGTGTGTGTGCAGGTGCCCAGGTGTCTCAGATATGCTGCGCTGGGTTCTTGTCATTGTGAATGCAGCAGCTGTTAACAGATAACAAGAAGCTGGCTTCCCCACAGGTTTGCAGACAAATTAGGAAAGCAGTCACATTATTCAGTCAGGACCTTTCCTGTGTCACCCTGGGCTCCATCTGAAACAAATGGCCACTTGTGGAGGAGAATAATCACTATCTTATTCAATCAGCTACTTAGAAAAGAACATCAGGGGTAAAGATCATGAAACAGTCACTCATGTCAGTCTGGTGTTATGTAGCATCCACACTCCTGCTCTCTTAAGTTTCCTTATGAATTCTAAAGTAGATTCAATAATTAGACTACTAATGTGTCTGTCTTTCTTTTTGCTTTTTGCTTTAAAAAAAAAGTACACTTTGCTAAGACTTGGATGCTTTGCAAAAACTTGCATGCAAAGTTTTGTCCAATTTAGTATCCACATGGTCACATGATCAAGAGGCAGCCTCTAGTCTTAAAAGAAGATACCCATGCAGAAATGGTAAAAACTGTACACCCAGACATAAAAAAAATGTATGACAATGAGGGGGAAAAAGTCTTGTTTTAGATATTTAATTTTTCTATCGTCACACTGTACAGGGTTCTTTTTCTGTTTTGTTTTGTTTTTCATTTAACTTATTTTGAAGCCACTCAATTTATGAGTTTTGCCCATATAAGGGCGTAGTGGACTGACAGGTGATCTGCAAAGAGGCTAAAGCTCCACCTCTTTGTTGCAACCTAACTCAAACCTAGTAAAGTTGAGTCAATGTCACCTTTCAACTTCAACTTCAACTATATTTATAAAGCAGTTCAAAGTACAACAATGTTGGCCAAAGCCCTCAACACAATCCTAAAGTATAAATAATAAATAGTAACACGAATACATAAACAATAAGAAGCAGTCACAGCCATGAAAAAAAGTCAAGCTTTTTCAATCTGGAATCCCCCAAAGATAGGCTTCCAATTTATCATTAGAAACAGATGGGTGACGTTGAGGACACCGTATCCATGTATTTAACATTTCAGCTGATGAACAGCTAAATAGGTGTGTCGAGGAAGCTATTTGTAATATGCAATATTCTACGAGGTACCAGTGATTCCACTGTGAGCTAGGCTTCATAGCTTTGAGCTTCCCCACTATGAGAGGCAACACGTTGGGTATTATAGTAGATAGGATAGTTATCTACAACAGCTATTTTCTGAAACTAAACCAGTCTAACACCATATTTCTTTATCAGTCTAATCTTTCTGTAATAAAACATTGCACACATTTCAAAGACATAACTTCAATTTGCCATTTCACCCATTTCAAACCCCAATACTACAGTTTCAGCATTACACTCCTTCTGACTGACACCTAATTTAACAAACTGGATTGATCTATGGTCCCCTTCAAGGCTAATAATAATCCAGGGTGTGACACGGTGTGAATGGACACCTGTGCACTATTATTGCAATTTCGATCCATCATCCTCCCATGTGCCTGTGACATTAAATAAAGAAAAGAAAAATCCAGGCAAGGAAAGCACTTCCTCTTCCGTGTTCTTGCTTCAACAGTTACTAGTTTGACTTACAATAATGACTGCTGAAGTTAAAATTTTAGAGTGTTGCCTTTACAGAGAGAGAACAAGCATTGAATAATGAGCTACTAATAAAAACTGCACCCAGTTGTTGGGGAGCTTTCCTACCAGCTTAACTTGTCCCACTCTGTCATCAAAGTCCTATCTGCAACTCACATCTGCCTGTTTGCAATCAATAAAGACAAAATAATCAAGCATTAGCAGCCTTGATGTAGCCTCTTTTGCATGCTACCACACCACTTTATCAATCACATAGCATTGCAACTGCCAACATGTCATCATATATGGCCCTGCTCCTACCCAATACTGTCTAGTGGAGAGTACTGAGCTAAATGAATGTTTTGCAGGATTCCCAACTTTTTATTTCAGATCAACAAAAAATAGTCAATTGCAAATATAATAAACTTGTTCAATGTTAAGGAAAATGGCAAAAGATGCAGTCTTTGCTTCTGCAACCAGAGACAGGAAACTCGGAGACAGTTGCAGCTCCTATTAATGAAGCAGACATGGCTAACCTAAAAAGAGGAGAGAGCAGATTAAAGCTGAACGAGCTTCAAATGTTCATACCTTCTGGGCTTTACATGAGCTGTTTTTATTCTGAAACCTGACCGGATTATCTTTGCTGTTCTTATGTTTGACTTCCATCTGCCATGTGCAGCTTGATGTAGTCACACAGCACCTTCATCAAAAATAGACCAGGTGAATATTTTTAGAGGAGCAGAGAGGAGCGACACTCTACGGATGCTCCTGATTCTCCCCGCTGTGGCGCATTGGTTACAATCACAGGACTCATCTCGTTTGCCTGCCATCGGCTCCATCAATGGCACCCATTGGTGCATCAACCCCAGGGGGCTTGGCTAGGCTTATAACTTTAACTCCTCTCCATTTTGACTTTTTTCCATTCCCATTGTCACATTCAGAAAAGTAACTACACATCTTTCAAGTGAATAACATCTTAAAATAGATTCTCTGTTTATTCCCAAGAGGTGTAGCAAGGAGCCACTGTCGAGGTCAGTTGATGTTGTTGCAGAAAAAAGATAGATTTCATAGAAAAGCTAACACTGAAAAGCGCCTCTATGGGTTTGTGTGTTAGATCTGAACTGAACTCCTCACTCGTGGAGCTTCTCAATTCATCATGTGTGACTGCACAGCCTCCTCCTGATAAATGGAGACCTCTCTCTCTCTGGTGCTTGATGCCAAACTTGCTCTGTGAGTGGGTTGTTTTACATCCTCCCAGCAAGTATTAGCTTTAATGTAACTTGGGACAGAAATGGCATAAGTGAATGCAAATCTACTCACTGCAGTTTCTGCAGGGCCCAACCTCCCAAATGACTGTCTGCCAGCTGTTGAGCTGATGGTTGAGGGATGAAATGCAGAAAGAAGATTAGAAAACCTGATAATAAACTTCTTACAGGGTCTCTTAAAGCCTCTCAGGCCCTTCCATTTCATACTTCGCTCTCTCTTCCTCTCACTTTACTGTCTCTGCTCATCTCTCTCATTCTCCAGAACTATTGAATAAATGATGAAACTCAATCTGGCTCTGAAATCACTCCAGTATTTTGTTTCTCCTTCCATCTTTCAGCATGTGTTGCTGTCTCTTAGTCTCATCTCTGCAATTTACCTAAGGATGAGATTGCACCGTTTTCCTCACAGTTGCTTGTCCTTTAATCCCTTTTCATATTTTTCTGTTTTCTCCTGGTAACTTCTGTAGGTAAAAGAGGACTGCCTTTTGTTTTATCATTCTAACGCCTCAGTTTAACCCTCAGTTTTGGTTCATAAAAGGAACATCTACAGTACTCATACACAACTAGATACTAGATCTCTCAATTTGGCTTAAAGGATTTGAATTATCTGCTGTTACTGATTCATTGCGACATCACAGCATCACTGCATGAATACAAAGGAGTTGCCTGGATCAAATGAAGAATATCTGGGTGGAAAGTAACACAAATGCTACTGCTTAGCTGCTGGTAGAGGATTTTCACAGGATAAACTCTGTCCTGAGGGCAACAAAAACATCCCTGAGGTCAGAAAAAGACCCTCATTTTCATGCATCTGTGTGTTTAATGATAAGTGATGTCACACATTTTGACAAAGAAGTAGTTTTGTCTTTTCAATGACCCTTTTTGTTTATTAGATGATGGCATTTCCCCTCTCTTAGGACCTCCTAGTTTATACAGCACTGTCTGAGTTAATCCACCCGTCTATCTCCTTTACATTAAAATCACCCAATCTCCATCCCCCAGTCCATTCATTCATCTTTCCTCCCCTGGATCCGTTATGCCATGAAGTGAATATTTCATGTTTATTTTTTTAAGAAGCCTCTTTGTTGTACCTACTGTTTTTTTTTTCCTCCTGAAACACTTGGGAAAGAGTGCGTGTGTGTGCATAGATGCAGCACTTGTGTGGTTAAGGGAGGTTAGACTCATTCCAGAGTCTCCAGACTTCACTCTCTGCACGCAAATGCAGCGGCTGACAACTCACAAGGCAACTACTCTGTCAAAAACAAAGCAACCTCATCATCAACTATTTTTTTTTCATTTATTGACTTATTCATATTTCAATTTTTGTGTCCTGGCATCCTTGCCACATGAAAATGAAAAGAGAAATAAGTGATAGTCAAAAATTGCTGTGTGTGTTGTGTTCCTGCATTTTAAAGTACAAGTCTGAGTTGTCCAAAACAATAAGGGTGTGAAAGCATCATATTTTTTGGCCTTGTACACATGTAGCCAGGTATTTTCAAAAACAATTTCCTCTCCATTTGTTTTTAAAAATACTAGTCAATATGTGGCTCTAAGCATGCCGGACACATAGGTGACAGTGTTTTTCAGGTGTCAAACCCATGTAAGCCAATCAGAATGAATCACCATCATTCTGTCTATTCAGCCAGATTTAAACATGGCGCTTGGATCTTATGTTTCGATAAAGAGGTTTGCTCTTTTACATTAGTGATAAGATGCACGCAAGCAAGATGTGTTTGCACGTGTATTTATGCCTGCCATAAACAAATGTCGCACATATGTGACGTCAATGGCTTTTTTTTGTCGCAAGGTGTGATGTGGCCAGAGTTTCCTGAAAAAAAAAGTGCTTTTGGTTTTGTGGATGTCAGGCCTCATTGTGTAAAATAGATGTGTGTAGTTGTGTAGATTCCCAGCTACATGTGAACTTCAGAGATGGATGCCAGTCTCAAGATCTTTGTTCCTTTTTGGGTATATTTCACAAATTTTTACATGAAATCTCATATTATTACAAAACTGCATCTGTTTTAGTGCCTTAGTTTGTCTTTGATACTGAATGCCGATTGAAGGTCCTAAGAACTATCTGTTCAACTGAATTGCAGTAACACTTTCAACAGAATCAGTAGTGTTTCTAGGGGATGTTGCAGTGGTCCCAAACCTTTTCCAACTCAGGGCTCACTTTTAAGTCTCAAAATTTTCACAGCCCGCCTCCTCATTAGCGTTACAGTTTTTAAGGATCTGTTCACAGACACAGACACACACACCAATCGTTCATGAGCTGTCCATTAGCACCACACAAAAATCAGGAATGACAAGTGAAGGCTGTGAATTCAACTGAGTTTTAATATTTAAAACATTATTCCTTATATTTATGACTTGACAGCCCACTTGCTGTCCACAGTTTGGGAATCACACCGTTATTGTTTGAAACGTAAAAACAAGCAGAAGTTTGTGAGTCCTTTCCTCCTGCTTCTCAATGAGTCCCTTTTTATTGTAAATTAAGACTCGGCAATTAAGCTGTTATATAAAGGGAGGTTATTTCAAGATCACTCATAAAGTCCTCACAGGGCCTTCAAAGTTAGGAAACGAGAATGGGAGTCCAAACGTCCTCATTTTAAGATAGCTACCTTATTTATATCCCACAGAAAATCCTTTTCTACCTCCCCCAACCCTCTGTCAAACCTGTCCCTACAACCTCCATCATGTCACAGTCAGTCACCAGGGTATAGCGTGACAGCAATGCAGTGTGTCACTCTGAGGAGTTGTAGAGCTGCTGGAGCGCAACTGAACAACCATCCAACATTTTATGGTTTTTACTCTTTTTCGATTGAGAAATCAAAACATTGGTTAGTAACATGATGTGGGTATAACTCATACATCACCTTTTATTTTCCTGTGTTGAACAATTTTTAAGAATCCAGTCAAGCAACATGGGAGCTAATAATAGAAAGGCACCAGATTTTCATGACAAGTGATGCTTGTGGCTGAAAATATTTCCCACAAGAATAGATGTTTCCTCTATGGTTTCATTTTGACTTTCTATCCTAAATATATGAATGCAGAGGCCACTAACCTCTGACCATATCTTCCTTACTTTCCCTCTGTTATTTCCTCACTGCTGTTGCAAAGTGTATACTAAGATGATTGCAGAGGCTCTGAAAACAATATTCTGAGAAATCTGCTCTGTCGGTCAAGTGTCATGAGATGCATTTTTCGTTTTGAGACAGCATAAAAGAAACTTATCTCCCTTTTCATGAGTGTAACATTAAGCTTTTCCAGTCCTGCAGAGCAACAGCACCATGGGGCAGAGGTGCAGACTTCAAAAAGAGACCATAGGAACAAATGGCAAACATACAAACAGCAGATATGTTTATTCCAAAGGTGTTTCTCTACCATCTCCTTTCAGGCAGATGATTTATTCAGTTAGCAGCAGCTTCAGGGGCAGCTGAAGGAGCTCAAATGAACTTACGGTAGCTTTAGCATGCAAACTGACAAACAAACCATTAGCCTAATGGTATTTACCAAGAAATTGAAAATTCAGCCAAGCTGGTTAGCGTGTTTCACACATACGCTAACAACACCACCATGAGTCTTTTTCTCCAGCTGCCGCTGCTTTCAAATTAGACTGTGGTGGATAGTTCACCCTGCAGCTTCTCAGTCATTTCAAAGAGAAATTTGAGTTTTTGTCCCAAGATAAAGTGAAGTGGGTTTCTGTCTCCATCTGCCTCTCTGTCTTGTGGGCATCATTTCCCATGTATGATGTGCAGATGAAAATATGGCTGCCATATGACTAAAAAAATGCAACAATCCCCACACGTACTAAACACACAAAAGAGCCCACAGCAATCTTCAAGTGTTGTCTTCCACCTCATAAAAGGTTTAGTTAATTTCTTTTTCTGCTGATTGGGATCACTGCCACTCCACCGTCTCCGGCCTGAGGGTAAAATGAATATTCATACTGGTTTAGACCCTGGTCATGAATATTTATAATGGTTAACACCAGATATGCAAATGAGCAAGACAACCCAGCTGGCTTCAGATCACGACATAATGATCACACACATAGAGGCACGTACACACTCTCATAGAAACAGACAATATGCAAGCGCATGCACACACTTTGATGCTATTTTTTCAGGGATATGTCTCACACATCAGACAAAGTTGAGAAAAATGTTGCAGCCAAAATGTGCCATGTGTGGATCTTAAAATGACAGCGAAGGATCATCCTACTTGAAAGAGGAGATTAATGAACAAACACTAGGTTTAATTTGGCAAAGATGTTAACCAATCTGGGTGAACAGATAGTTAGGGCCTGAGCCAGACCAGAGGCCCTCTTGAAATCTGTGGGATAACTGTAATACTTTCAGGGCCTTTACCCCTGAAATTTTGTGGCTTCAGTGAACACAAAAACTAACCAAAATCTGCCTATTCTCACATTTAAAAAAAAGATTCTAGTGTTTTTGATGATACAATACTCTATAGCAGCCACTGTTGACCACCAGCTACACTGCAAAAACTGAAATCTAAGCAAGTCAGTATGTCTTATTTTTAGTAAAATTTGTCTTGCTATTCTTGATTTGAGCCACATTTACTAGACAAGGTCATAAAAATTTCAAGTTTTTTGAAGACAAAAATGAAGCATCAATTGCTTGTAACAAGTTAAAAAAAAAAAACTGCCGATGGGATAAGATAAAAGATTCTTGTTTTAAGACATCTTTCTAATTTCAAGAAACTTCCCGGGCGAATTTGTCTTATCCCATTGGCAGATTTTTTTGACTTGTTACAAGCAATATACACCTCATTTTTGTCTTAAAAAATCTTGAAATAAGACATTTTTATGACCTGGTCTGGTGAATGTGGCTCAAATTAAGAACAATAAGACAATCTTTACTTCAAATAAGACATAATGACTTGCTTAGATTTCCATTTTTGCAGTGTAGTTTCAGCGACAGGCCTAAATTTTGTTGTGCATAACTTTCATGCCTAGACCTACAAAAACATCTCCTATGACCATCGGGATTTCTTTACAGGAAGTTCAGAACTTTTAGTTAAATGTCAGATTTTGAGGATAGGGCATGTATTTGAATGATCCGTTCCTACAGTTTCTTCTGATTACTTTTTTTTTTTGTTTGTTTCGAAGTTATTTTTGGGCTTTTTTGCCTTTATTTGGATGGGAGAGGATAGGGGATAGTGCAAGAAACAGGGTAAGAGTGGGGATTAACATGCGGGATAGTGGCCACAGACCTCATGGAGCAGGACCTAAACCACTAGGCCAACTGCGCTCTTTTTCTGACCACTTTCAAATTTCAAATACTGGACACATTGACAATGAAAAAGATATTAGAGGATTTTTGTAATTCAATAGGCGTGGCCAGGGGAGGTGGCCAAAAATCACGACATTTTGACATATTTTGATATGCATGGAATTTCTTTGTGCACATTTACCATGTCAAACCCTAATCAAAAATGTATGATGTTATGGTAAAATCTGAACAGGTTGTCGGGAAATTTGACATTATCTTGCAATTTTTCAGTTTTGCAGGGTGCATATTTCAACCAGCATGTCCTAGGATTTTCATCAGATCAACTCTAAATTGCGCTTGTGTGCACTAAACACATTGATGATGAAAAGTTATTAACAAAATCTTCGTAACTCAATGGTGTGCAATGTTGGCTCAGGATCAAAATGCACACATACATATTCATTGTCACAGTCCGAGCACATGTAAATGTCTTTTTTTCAATCAAACCAAGGTGCTCCCTACTGGCAACAGGAAGTTGTGGGTTTTTTCTTGTTGTTTGCTGCATGCATTGCATTTTAGTTGAGTGTAACTTGTGCAAATCCAGCAGCCACCTTATGCCCCAATTGCCGCATGAAGGCAAGGGCCCACGAATCACCATTTGGGACTTTAATTCCTCATTAAATTCATATGTTTTGAGTTTAAAGGTCTGTTAATAGTAGCCTGGTCTACAGGGGCTTACAGGAAGATTAAAGCTTGTCCTCCAGGATTGCTGGCAGTGATTATTTGCCAAAACCTTTCCCAGTGTCCCTTCAGTGAAAGATGGGCTGATACAAAGGATGAATAGAAAGCGTTTGCTGACAAATAAATGAGGTACAAGAAAGGAAGAACTGCCCGCTGATCACTCTGAAAGTTCTTGGGAATCAATGAGGTCACTATCAAGGGAGATCTGGAACAAGATACTTGACGACTGTAACACTGATTAAAAGATTCAGGCTGTGACACAGAAAGTGCTCCAAAATGCACACAGAGAATAGTTCTATTTGTGTTCCCAAATGAACCTCATTGTGGTAAGTTACCCAGAGACACAATCATGACCCCACACATGTACACACAAACACACAGAAAACAACCCCGCTCAGATACTGTAAGCACCTCAGATACTTCCTTTGAGCCAAAGCTTTGCTAACAGGCTTATCACACCACACAGAGTATGTGTTTAGATTGTGTGTGTGTGTGTGTGTGTACTCTTTAACAAACCAGCCAATGTGTTACGCATGAATAATCTACAATGACCACACATGTACACAAACCTGCATCCATGCTAAAACACACAGAAATGATACTCAACAATGTAGCTTTATTTTTTTTATAAACAGGGATTAAGGTCACCGGGCCTGTTGTCTGTAAGCTTGACATCACCTGAGATCACACACACACACACACACACACAGGAAGACACACACACATTCATTCAGTTGATGAAATTCTTTCAATCCTGCTGTCGTTTTTCTGTTCTGTTCTGTTCTGTCAGTGTTATGCCACTCCATGCCTACAATTCAGTATGCTGTCATATCTTGTTTGAGGAAAGTCAGGTAGCTAATTACACCACCTCGAACGCCTTAATGCATTTATAATCAGAATTGCAAAGCAGCCCTGGAAGTATCATCAAAGCTTTGATAGCTCAGTGAAATCTTGTGAAATACTAAATACTCAACTCATTTATGCATTCGGCCCTGCTCTACCTGACAAAAACAGCTGCAGTAACGTAGGATTTGTTTCCCCGCGCAGTAAAAATGAGGTCATGCCCAGCCACAAAGCTCAACTGGGTCACAGGCTGTGACTCACTGTATGTTGCAATATACCTGGACTCAGTCAAACCCACACCCAGAAAACAGCAAACCAGCAAATCAGCACAGAGCTCTCAGGCTTGGATGCTTCAGCATTTACTACTGTCAAACAATTTCTGTAAAACTGCTTGTGTGTTTACACCGAGTATAGAGCCATAAATATGCACTTTTAGACGTGACCTTCGCCTCCTGGTGTCTGAAATGGTTGTCTAGGCTTTTAGAGACCTAATTGCTCTACTGAAAGCTGTGTTTTTTTCTGGATGTTTTCAGTAAATGTTCTTCTTTCTATCCCCCTCCCTCTCTCTCTCTGTTCTCTTATTTCCTGTCTTTCATTTACTTAATGGCGTGTCTGAGCTCTGCCTGTTGGGTGTGTCTGTCGCCTGTCCTCACACCATGTTGTCATTATGGAGAGGAGGTCATGTGGCTGTAATAAATTTGTCACCTCTTTAAGGTTTTTTTTTTAAGTTTTCTAATCATGAACCTGAGATGAGATACAAAATAAAATCTCTTTATTGGTGTTGCAGTTCAATCAAGGCACTATGTTCTAACAGTAGAATCCTGCTCTGTATCATGTACCTGGCCCAAAGGAAAAAAAAAAAAAAATGCCACCAATAAAAAAAGGTCACACTCTAATATTTCTGTTGTCTGACCACTGCACAAAACCTTCTCCAGTACATCCCAAATATTCTCAATGGGGTTAATGTCTTTGTGTCTTAATGTCTTTGTGGTGGCCAATCCATGTGTGAAAAATATGTCTCATGCTCCCTGAACCACTCTTTCACAATTTGAGCCCCATGAATCCTGGCATTGTTATGGCTTGTACAGTAGGCACTAGGCATAATGAGCACACCACTTCACCTGTCTTTCGTCATACCCTAATGCGCCCATCACTTTGGAACAGGGTAAATCTAGACTCATCAGAACACATGACCTTCTTGTATTCCTTGAGTCCAATTTTAATCCTTTCTAGCAAATTGAAGCCTTTTTTCCCCCATTATTCTTCCTGATTAGTGGTTTTCTTAAGGCTACACAACTGTTCAGTCCCAACCCCTTCAGTTCCCTTCACATTGTGTGTGTGGAAATGCTCTTACTTTTATTAAACTTACTCCTGAGTTCTACTGTTGTTTTTCTTCAATTTTAATTGGCCAAACATTTACGTGATCACCGATCATGATCAGTCAGGATTGTTTTCCGATCACATTTCTTCCTAGAAGACGATGGCTTCCCACCGTCCCTCCAGTTCTTAACAATGCTTTGGACAGTTCTTCACCTAATTTTAGTAGTTTCTGCAACCTCCTTACATGTTTTCCCTGCTTGATGCACACCAATGATTAGACCCTTCTTACATAGACTTACATCTTTTCCACGACCACAGGATATGTCTCCATGGTTGTTTGAGAATTGAGAAGTTACTCATCACATCAGCTGGGGTTAAATAACTTGTTTCCTGCTAAAAAATGAATCACCCATGCAGTTATTTGCTTAGTTAAATCCAAGTGGTGACCTTTTTTGTCCAGGCAGTGTATCTTATATATGTATCCAAACATGCACCAGAAGTAGCCTCTAAAGGTCAGAATTGTTCCGCTTCTCAGTTGCTCTTTACATTATTCCCCTGAGAGTAATAATCATGCTTATTCTATCCTTTTTTATTTTTTTTTGTTTTGTTTTGTTTTGTTTTGTTTTTTTCTGTCTTGTATTCTGCTGCACCATTCCCAACCACACCCAGCTGAAATGCAGAGATGTTGGTACAGTCATGGCTTCTACTTATACAACAACCAGTGTCAGCAGCAGCGTGGTATCTCAAAACAGTAGTCAAGCAATACAGCAATCAAATGATGCATCAGCCACCATTTTCTAGACTCTGTTTTGAATGTATGTCCAATTACGTACAAACAGGTATAGCTTGATGGATGTCTCACTTGTTCATCTGTGTAGATGTGCTGAATCATTCTGCCTTGCTGGTAAATGGTTGAGTCATGTTTTCGTCTTAGATCCCAGAGGACAGCTGCAGTTATGTTGAACATCCTCTTATCAGCCCACTTACTGAGCGTGTGTGTGTGTGTGTGTGTGTGTGTGTGTGTGTGTGTGTGTGAATCTGTGTGTGTGTGAATCTGTCAGAGTGCACAGAGAGGCCTCTGCAATGTTCTAAAGACTGTTATGTCTCAAATCCAGACTCCACAACTATTAGACCCTCATTTGTTTATCATGTTTTTATTTTTTTCAGGTTTAAAGGGGAATCAGCTGCTTTTAGACAGATCTATTGATACTTTTACAATTTTTAAACTACCTTCATCTCAACTTCATCTTGAACAAATCAGATGTCATAATGATTGGACCCATATCACCCGCAACAAGGAACCTTGGACTCATTCTCGACAACCACCCCCTCTTTGAACAGCAACTCCTCCCAGCTCAAAAATATAGCCTGTTCACACCATCTTTTTCCTGTCCTACCGCTTGAATACTAATCCATCCATTCATCATATCCAAACTTAACTTCTGCAATAGCATTCTGTACACTTCATCTCAAAACATCCTGAATAAACTTCATTATATCCAGAACTCTGCTGCCTGTCTGCTCACCCGCAACTGCTCACAGGGCCACATCACCACTGGCCCCCCATCAAACAACGCATCTACTTCAAAGACCTCCCACTGACCCATAAGGCACTCCATTTCAAGGCTGCTTTTTATCCATTCAACTTCCACTATCACACTCTCTCCAGCGATTTCTGTTCCTCTGATGGTAAAAATATGAAAAGAAAAAGTATTTACTCCATCATCACATCAGATCATATAGGTTTCACTCAAGTCAATGTGTCATCTCACACTGGTTCCATTACACTGCTGTGTGCCTGGTCCAGCAGGTCACAAGTGATTTGCGGAAGTCCTATTTCTGCCAGGTGTCATAGGTGTAGAGAAGACCAAGTGGGACAGGAAGTAGTCCCTGGAAACCATGTTAAAAGATCCTTTGACTTTCAAAATCAAACAAGCCAGGTCCCATTTACTTTGACTACAACAACAAACGGACACATTGAGCGGAGTCAGACCAGGTTTAAGGTTCTTCAGCTCAACATGAATAAAGAGAGAATTATCAATGGGGTGGGAAATGTCAGAACTCCAAGGTCTGGGACTTAAGGCACATTTGGTGCATTCCAGTTGTGATGCCAACCTTCTCTCCCTAAAGCCACAAACGAGGCACCGGACTGGATGGAGAACAGTCATCTTCTGTATCTGTTCCTGCCCTCTGGAACTCTGCACAAAATCATGTGACTGACCTGCCCACCTTCAAAACTCATAAACACTCATTTATTCAAAATGGCTTTTGATACATGACTGCTTTGAGTTACTTTGTGCTTAATCCCTGTGTTCTTTCTGTTGCTCCACATGACTTTGTTTTCAAACTGTTTTTAAAGTTTGTTTTACTAATCCTGCAAAGTGGCATCTTGAAAAGTGGCTTCCATTCAAAATTTAATTTTCTTATTATTATTGTTATTATTTTATTTCATTTTATTTTTTTATTCTTATATCTAAGGGTTGTCTTATTCAGCCAAAATAAAGCTGCTCTAAAATGTGTGTAAAACATTTTTACTGACTAAAAAAATAATTTATTAATAGAAAGACAGCTCTGCTTTAATGCCCCTTTAAGGTCAAAGGATATATTTAATACTTCATTTCTCCACTTCTAAAAACATCTCTGAAGCATCCTGCTTTGAGTGGTAATCAGCTTAAAGGGATTTCAAGAAGCAGTGTTGCCTGATCTGAACACAGGTCAAACCTCCAATGCCAGTTTGCAGTATACAACATGAGGCAAATTAATGAAGTATATCTGCTGTTATCTGGTCCAAGGACTAAGGGATTTATTGTGAATGGATTACTGAACAGGCCTTTGTGCCCAAAGGGTCAGGGAACCTATTAGTAGATATGTGATAAAGTTAATACATCTGTGATACCACTATCAACTTGTCTTGAACAATAGGATCACCAGGATAAAGTTTTTAATAAATGCAAAATTCAGAAATTTGAGACTTAAAGATAAAGCATCTAATCCCATGACTTTTCTCTGGTAATCCATTCACTTCTCTGAAATATGTCACACTAGTTATCTTTTACTTCTCAAACTAGCTTCATTGTCAATCTACCAAAGTATTACTTGTCCATTGAGCTGCTCAGTGCCATAGGAGTTTTCTATAAATGGTCCTGAATCCACTGGCAGCTGCCACAAACCATATAAATATCCTCCAGCAGGCTAAATTAGGCCATCAGGTTGTGTTGCAGAAAAGCAGCTTGCTGAGTTCAGGTTAGTGCCAAGAAGAAAGAAATATAAAAATAATAATGTTACTGCCAAAGCTTGTATTAGCTGGCTGCTTATTTTAGAATTTGGTGCTAAGGCTAGCTAAGTGGAAGGCAGTCATTTGGAAGTGACCATGCTTTCGGAGCAGATGGCCAAACCTTTACTCTCCACAGTGAATTGCCTTTTATAGTTCACTAATGAAGGCTAAGACAACAGAAAACACTGTTTCATACAGTTGAAGTGGGAGTATTGTCCTTTTTTAGGTTTCACGCTGTCCATCTGGTGTCCCTGTAGTAGCTTTACACAATAAACAGTAAAAAAGGTCCTGATTTTCCACACACTGGTGTTTTAGAAAACTCCTATTTCAACATCTGTTTAAAACCCTTTGTTTAGCTGCTGTCTCTTCGAGGCTCTCTGCGACACAAAACCCCTCCATTCTGATTGGCTGACCTTGGTGTTTAAGACCTGGCCCTCCAAGATGCCATGTGAGGAGATCTTTGTGTGATGACCTCATCATTTCAGCAAGTCTTGTAAAAATCTTGTGATAATCTTGGGCCATTTTTTTTTTTGCAGAACAGCTTGTTTTAGGAATTTTACAGACAGATTTGGGGATTTCGGCATTTGTTTTATTGCAGATATACAATTGAAAGTAAGTACTCTGTGCTTGCACTGACTTAGCTGGTGTTTTATCTCAGATCTCTCTGCTCACCAACCAACTCTCTTCTCAATGCTTCACTTTACCGGTTGGTGTATTGTCATCAAATGGACTTTTGGTCTTTGTGCTGTAATCTTTTTATGCTACTCCAGGGATATCCAATCCAATTTTGGTGTAATTTCAAAAAAGTGAAACTACTCTTCCTGCTCATGTCTAAAGTTCCCACAGTGCTTTTTTGCAAGGCACACACCTGCTTTGTGAGCATGACAAGGTATCTTTTGGTGTGTTTCATTATCAAAGCTACAGAAAAACCAAGTTGATCAAGCTTACAGCTAATGCAGCTTGAGGAGATAATAAAGCCAGCAAAGCCAACACCCCATGGAGCTAAAACATACTGTGACTGAGAGAGATCACAGAAACATCAGCTGTTAGAGTAAATAACTTTAATATTTAGTGATGAGTTCTACATGACGTTTTACAGGATTTAAAGGATTTACTGATATCTTAGCCTCAGCTGAGTATGTGTGGGTGCTTTTTAGAGCTTTAAACTGCAGATGCTTAACATCACTATTAATTATTCCACAAAACTTTCACAGATGAGTTACAAGTATACATTTGCTCTGATTTTACCTCTTTCTTGAGATACAGAGGTTGTTCTTTTTACTTATTCATTTGATGACTGCAACGTTTTGCATTGACTTATTTCTTGACCAGAAGTTTTCACTAAGGGCCTGATTCACTTCCTGTGTGTGTGCGTGTATAAAA
Source organism: Thalassoma bifasciatum (assembly GCA_008086565.1). Classification (NCBI taxonomy): domain Eukaryota; kingdom Metazoa; phylum Chordata; class Actinopteri; order Labriformes; family Labridae; genus Thalassoma; species Thalassoma bifasciatum. The sequence continues at coordinate 33,877 of RPOG01002488.1, forward strand.
AGACTTGCAAACTTGATAGTGTGTAAAAAGCTGATTTACCAACCAGACGTACCATGGACTGCATCTTATTTATGCAAAATAGCATGTCTATCCATTTAGCGTGTCTGCCTTCATGAATATTCAGAATAAATGAAATAAATGAATACCAGAACACATGAACCTACTTGAGGGAGGGATGAAAATGTGATCATTGAGAACCTGAATTTGATTTATCAACCTGATAAAGAATGGATTGCGGTCTGTGTTTTCATGTCCGTACTTAGTAGGTTTGAAAGGCAGGTGAAAACTGGCAAAGTGTTACACTCAAATGGCTGCAGTCATTGTGGAAAGAAGGAGGCAAGTGTGCAATGACTGAAGAGGGAGAGGGAGGATCTTCCATGTGCATGTCAACATATTTGCACTGTCAGAAATATATTCAAAAAAAAACAGCAGAGACTTATGGTCTATCCAGCAATGCTATTTTTGAGCTGCAGGATGAGCTAAGGGCTGATTTGGAGCCAGTCACAAAAAGGAGTCATGCTATGAATAACTCCTTGCAGCACTGCTTTTTTTTTTCATCTGGATCATTCCAGCACACCAGCACAGTTAGTGCCAGCATCTCCCATAGTACTTTTTCTGATGTGCTATCTCAAGTGTTGAATGCCGTCATGCAGGGGTGGGCAAGTACATCAAGTTCCATGAAGTCTGGACATGGTACTTGACACACAACAGCTCCTCTTTTTCATGCAATTGCATCAAAAAGGATAACCCCATGAATGTACTTAAATATTGTGGCATGTTTTGAAACAAACCAAATTGAACTTAAACAGCCACCAGAGAACAGAAAACCAGAGATAAAAAAAAAAAGAAATGCCAACCTAATTGCTTCACACATAGGGTGGTCTGCACCAGTTTCGCCAGTTTTCATTATTCGAATATGCAATCATTTTTACTTTGAACACTCAAACTAGTTCTTGTTATTTGGGACCTTAGTAGATCAGGCCCTTTGAGTGTTACTCTGGTACAATGAAAACAAACAAATATTGATGACACGATGGTGGTGACTCCGCTCTGTGATGGATTTGATTCACTTGAGTGTGGTTTTATATTTATGTCAGTATTTATATATTATATATATTTATACAGTCCCAGGACAATGGTGTCACATCAAGTCAGTCAGGTAGAGATAAAACCAACAAGACAGAATATTAACATCTTCTGATGAGAGTTTCATTCCAGTTATTGGTAAAAGCATGGATAGATGATTATAATGGGTTGGAGCACAACTCAACACTCAAGCTGAAAACCACAAATCAAAGACTCAGAATCAGGAATGGAGGGCCTCTTACAACATGGTGATCATTTTCTCCCTCAGCAGGCACAGCGATTATGAGTGCAAGAGAGGAGAATGAGAAGAATGTTTTAGCCAAAGTGTGGAAAATGCTGACAGTTACCATCGGGGAAGTATCAGTCAGTTTAATTCTACTGTCAGCCAAATCTTCAGGTAGATTGAGTTGTTCAATAAATGCATGGGGGAAACATGTCTTAACTGCATTAACTTGGATTTCTTTGTCACAGTATCATGCTGACACAGCAGCTGTAAACTGGGTCTCGTCACAACAACAAACTAGTTTTAGTGCGCAGTGAAATACTAAACTCAAAAAGGAAGAAAACATGTGCACAACTCCCAGCTACTTGTGTTGAAGCTGCCACTGACAGGTTGATCCATAATTCCCTGTCAATAAACAGCTGAATAAGCCCTCTAAAGAGGCCCCTTGTGAGGGAAAAGTTTCATGACTCAAACACTCAGTATAATGCAGCAAACAGCTGAACTGCTTCTCACATAATGAATTGATAAATTTATATAAATAGTGGGATGCATGGGGACAAAAACATAAAGTTCATCTGGTTATTGTGATTAATTTCAAATCTACAGATGTGATCAACAAAAACAGTTTTGGGCTCCTGTATCTGAGCTGCTAATACTGACTGAAAACACATTAACATATGGTGAGTTTAATGAGCCGTGAACTATCTCATACATGGGGCGGGTAGAATAAACACAAATGGAAACAAAATTAAATGTGTCTACAACACAACAGTTTATTGGACTTCATAACAATTTAGAAAAGAACAAACAAAACACCATCAATGAGTATTCCTCTGTTTAGATCACAGGACTCAGATATGTTTCAGGGGAATGGGGTCCACTGAATGGAGGCCTTTACACTGTAGCACCGATGTACCCGTAGCTAAGGCCTTCTGTGTAGCGTTAATCTGTGTGTGAACAGATGGCACTCACTAACAAGTTAGGCTAAATGTAGCTACTGCCGGCATGGGCCAAGACTGATCTCTGACTCCCTGATCCCAAGCCTCTTAATTAAATGCACCATTTAATCTAGTCAGTTTTCAGTCCGGCTGTTGCCCACAAACATAACACCGTTCATCACAGATGACCTGTTTGTTTGCTGGTTTAGACATCATGCAGAGGTAATCATAGGTACAAAAAAGATAAATACATGTAAAAAATTATGTTATAAGCTTGGCAATTCAAAATACCAAAACAAAAAAAGAAGAAAAAAAGAAAGAGAGAAACCTACATGACTGACCCATCAGTGTCTGTAGTGATACTTAAGGGCCCAATTATATATGTATGAATGGCACAAAGCATATATCAGTAATCTCTTTTCATCACCCTGTTAGTCTCACTAAAATTTGAACCATTTTCTAATGAAGCTCACTGTAGCTGTCCATGGTGCTGATCAGCTCTTAGGCACACAGAGCAGCTCAGCTCAACAGAGCTGTCCATGGTGCTGGAAAAACTAAGTTACAGCTTCATAATGATATTTTAACAGGGTGCATACTTTTTGTAGTGAGATTTGTAGGTTAGTGTTTTTTATTATTGTTTTTTTATGTGAATCCACTTGGAATAAGTCAATCTTTTCACATGTGTCCATAAATTTAAAATAATTTAATTACAAATAGAAAATACAATCTTCTGCTGAAATACATGATGTTCGTTTTAAGAGTGCAAGAGTTATTGCACTGCAAAAGCTGAAACCTAAGCAAGTCATTATGTCTTATTTTTAGTAAAAATATATCTTTTTTGACTTGATACAAGCCACATTAACCAGACCAGTCCATTAAAAATGTTTTATTTCAAGTCATTTAAAGATTAAAATAAGGTTGGATAAATAAGTAAAATACAACTGCCAGTGATAGAAAAGCCTTTGCATGAAGACCTTATTATAATTTCTAGAAACTGAGCAAATTTTTTTATATACTGTCATTAAGGGTGAGGAAAACATGTCATTATTTAAAGGGGCTATCACTTGAAGGTAGGAATGGGTTGATGTAATTTTTTTAAATGCCAGAAATTAGCCCATTCAATTGCTACTCTGACTAATCACTCTACTGTTACAAAAAGAAATATCAAAAATAAGGAAGTATCACTAGTTTAGCATGCCTAGTGTCTGGGCTGAATTTGTGAGTCTTTACTTCATACTTGTTGCTGAAGGGAGCTCTCTTATCCAACGGCAAAATCTTTCATCACTTGTTTTCTGTTTACACTCTCTAACCTGCATTGCACAGACATGTACATGTTAATACAGCAGGTCTTATGATAAAGTCTTGAGGAGGTAGGTTGTTTTTCTTTGTTTCACGTTTGTGTTCCTTATCTAACCTGACAAGTTGACAAGTTACTGTGTTATTTATGGACTTGGCTGGAGGGGTTATTTTCTAAAAATACACAAACATGTACTATGACTGTAGAGAATCACAAATATGGTTTGGCTCACACTTGGAGTTCTGAATAAACTTTTGAATTAAGTACAAGATGGTTTGTTTTATTTTTTCCCTTCTTCTCTTGCCTCAGAGCCGTTCAACTCACTTTTTCATAGGCAGAGGAAATGTTGACAATTTCTGTGTATACCCTACACACACACAATGTCATGCACAGTGACAAGGACAATGGACACAACACACAACATACAAATGCAGCTCTGCAGAAAACACAGACCACACAAACTGTCAGCATGCTTTCCTGTCACAGGCTGTGGACTAACAGGCATCTCCACTTTCACAATCTCAGCAACTCTGAAGTCTTCAGTAAGCAGAAACAGGTAAGGACGCACACAGCGAAGCCAACAAGGAGTCAGTGAAGCACTCTTACTATCAGGTTACATTTCCACTGCACATCATAGTCTGTGTATTGAAGTTCAGATTATGTTAACACGTGTTCACTTCCTTTTTAAATGTTTGTGCCCCGGCTTGATCCTGCTCAGACTTGTTCTACAAAGAGAATTTTTCAATAATTTTCAGTGGCAAGACTACAAAGCATCACTATCAGCATATAAAAGCTTCCCCCAGCACTGATGTTTCACACATTTCACCCCTGGGATTTTCTCTCTCCCTCTCTCTCTTTTTTTCCAGAAAAGCTACTGTACTGTTGGTGTGTTTAATCCAAAGCAGTGTTTGGAATATGGGCCACTTTAATACAGTCAGTTAAAAGTCTCGGTTTAATCCCCTGGTAAATACTTTGTTGCAGTACTTATAATTAGTACAATGATGACAAGTGAATCTGGACCTGGTTGTGCCGAAGAGCTTGCGTTTCAAGTTAGAAATAAAGTGGGATGACTCATCCCAGTTTGTACATGTGTATCCAACTTCCCGGGAATACATTTACACAATCCATTGCCTCTTTTTGTACTCTTTGTGAACAAAAAGTTTAAAGAAAAATTGGAGTTTATTCCATCTGATGTTGCAGACACACCATCAAGTAAAGATCTATCAGTTAACATAACACACACACACACACACACAAGAAAAAGAAGAAAAAAAAAACTCACCACCTTAATGTGAAAGCTGCGCTCCACCTGGTGCACAGTTGGTAAATCTGTGTGATTTGAGATTGTGATATAAGAACGTGGTACAATGAGTCGCCTAACTAACAGTTTTCAAATCAATACTTTTCTTTTCAAAAAATTAAAGGTAGGGTCTGCATGAATTTTCCTTACTGTTTGTAAACACAACATCCAAAGTGGGCACCTCCTCTGTGACTCAGTGCCTGGGGCAGCACACGCCCACTGCCTCCGACCATACCTTACAGCCATAGCTATGTGAACACACTCACCAGCCCAGCAAACACTTGCAGTATCACATTTCTACAAGTGAGAGACTCAAGAGTTGTACACCTGACTCCCTGCACGTGAATGAGGTATCCTGAAAATATTGTTATCATCATAATTTCTCTGCATGTTACAGTTGCTATCGTTGCCCCCTTGGGATAGCTTCTCCCACTCACTTTCATTATCACACTCACTTGCACATTGGGTGCGCTAGGAATGGCTGATCACCACGTCTACTCTCCACCCAGAAACATCTGGAGTCAACCAAAACATCAACATACAGGCAGAGGAGGGGGTTGAGGCAAAAACAGACACTGACACACAGGTATAGAGGCCCATGGGCGATGATTGAGCAGGATTATTCTCTAAAATTGACATTATATTTTTCAGGAAAATACTGAAAACCTGATCTTAGAAACATCAGGTCATAAAATTTAGATTCTTGGTATGCAGAAGATTTCAATATGTACTAAGCGCTAACCCAGGACTCACCTGAAATGTATTTTAGAGCAAAGTGTGAGGACTTGTTGTCAAAGCGATTTGCTGATCACCCAGTCACGTTGAACCGGGATACGAAAATATTCTGTTGTGTTTTTATGTGGCTTTGAATCCCTTCAGGTGTCTCTTTGTCTTTTGCAACCCTGACTCAGCACCAAACCAGAGTTTACTCACCATCATGCCTCTTTTGTAACATATTGCTTCCAAAAACCAGGTAATATTGATGTCCCAGAGTGTGGTTACGCATCACATTGCAGGGTTGCAGAGGCACAAGAGGAGTGGCTTGTAAATAAACAAGAGCACCAAAGATACACACACTCAGACATGCACATGCGTCCCACCCTGCTCTACCCGTAGACTTTAAAATAAATGGATGTAGAGTCCCTGAAGTCACCCGTCAACCTCTGATACAAGTTTGGAAGCCTATCAAGTGGTACATCTGGAGCCAGCCTCAAGCGGACTCTTAGCAAAACTGCAGATTTGAGCACTTCTGTATCATTTCTCTCAGCAGGGGGTTTCTGCTTGGTTCTACCCTGCTGGCTCTGGCACTACACGGTCTTCCTCCCATTCTGCCTCTGTTTCCACCACTGAGGGAGGATCAAAGGGGGAATGACTTTGCCACTGCATTACACCAGAGCGTACTACACATTGCAGAAGAGGCCCCAAGACAATCATCATAGTTCTCCGAGAACAAACATGCAGCCATGCTATGCACCTACTTAAACATTTCAAAGTCAACATTGTCTTTTCAACATTGCCATAGTTGGATCTTTTTTGGCACCATTTCAGCATCACCAGTCATGTTTTCTATCCGTTGGCATCCACGTTGATCACTCTACACACTGGGAAGTCTTGTAATAAAAAAAAAAAAAAACATATCCCGCAAACACACACACTCACACACACCATCAGAGCAGCTGCTCGGTGTCATTACACAGACTCCATGAAATCAGAGGAGAGCTTATAAATTTTGCAAACAAATACACACACTTTTCTTTGAATTTGTTCACCAGGGTGGAATGGTCAGGCAGAGTTTGTTCATCAATATCAGGCTCGTAAACAAGTGCACCGATGAACTGAGACCTGCAGGTGGCAGCGGTGGTCTCTTTGGATGAGAGATCAGCAAAAATTTTGAGAAGAGATGACAGAGAGACAATTACAGACATTGCTGGCGGTTGTTGGTCGGACAAGTTCATGTGGTTCACACTTGAACAGAGTATTTGTTGAAATTGTGAGAAAAGACGAAGATCATGGAGAAGATAAAAGGATGGAGTTTTTTCTCTCCGTTTATTGGTCAAAAACAGTTGATTTTCATGGAACGAGACAGTGTTCTACTGCGAATTACTAAAGAATGGTATAGGTCTAAACAACCTTTTTTTTTCCTGTTTATAGAAGAGAGTCTACTCTTCGAGAACACAACATTCCCAGGGTCTTGAAAGATCAGTCAAATGCTTTAAAATGGTTAGCAGTATGGGACTCTACTCTGAAATTGATGCCAATGAGTCAATGATGCAAGCATGCCTCTTACGTTAATGTACTGAAAGTCACTGCAAAAAATATCACTCTTCAAATGTTATTCTTCTCAGGATTTCCAAATCTTATCTGTAACTGTACAGACATAAATGTATGTTTATTCAAAGCACCAGTTTTTCACTTTGATGCTTCAGTCCCAGTGGGACTTCAGGGTTATGGAGTCTTATCGAGATGCAAACACATTTGAGGCAGACAAAGTGGACATATTTTCAAACAGCTTTCATATATAGTTCTATTTTCAGTAGTCACAAGCCCAAAAGGTTGTTTGCTTTCCTTGTCCATGCTTGGTGTTTATCTCTATGCATACGTCGACATGAATACAGGCTGCGACAGTGGCAGCGGGCAGTGTGCCAGAAGACTGTCTGTATTGTGTCACATTCACCCACAGTTATCTGTCCTCAACACAGCTCATTATCACCTCGACATGCCTCACATCTGTCATATCACCCACTCCTCATACTCACACCATCACACTCACACACACACACACATACACATGTACACAAGCATCCTCCCTGCTGGCATCCTAAAGCAGGATCTAGTGTCAGACATGTCACGGATGATTTTGAAACAGCAGGTGTTCAGAGAGAGAATCAAATGAGTGTGAGTCATTTTACTTACACAAGTGAAGGAAGGAAAAAGGAAGAATATGATGTCAACTAAAAGTGTGTGACATCCTCCGGCATGTGTAATAAACAGGTAAGCTCATTTACAAATAGGAGCAGTTGTTACAGCAGTCATAGAGCACATGAGGTAAAGTCCAAAAAGATGCCACACACACATCGACCACAACAACACATAAACCTATTCTAATGTAATTAACGACCCTGTAATGGAATTTGAGCAGGAACCTAATAACTACAGCTACCAGCCAGTTAGAGACTAATCCAGCCTTGGCAGGTTATCTGTTGGAAGCTAATGTGATTCAACAACAATGACATCACTGTGTAGCAGCACTAGCTTCTGATCAAATCAGGATTCCTACATTTACAGAATATTTTCAGAAAAGTTATTTTGTCATACACTAATGCCCCTCCGGAATTCTTTGCAAGTGTTCTTCTCTACGGTTGCAACTTGCATTTACCCAGATTATCTCTGAATATTACTCAGGCAGTTAATGCTAAGTCTATGGCTTAAACTTATTTATAAAAAATAATTATGACAAATATGCCATAGATTTATGTAAAAAAAACACACCCAGATACTAGCTCTTCATTAGCATGACAAAGAAGAGTTCAAATGTCCAATTGGGCAATACCAAACCCAACTTTCTCTTTTTCTGATGTGAAGATAAGGTGACACACATGCATGGGCATAACTTTTAACCTATTTGCATTCACTTACAAGGGCCACTAGGACTTGAACCTGATTGATGGGTAATCACAACATCTGTATAACACCTGCTTTCTGTGTATGGAGTTTATTTTGGGTGAAAAAAGGCTGAATGTTGGGAATTTGGGACTGGAGATGGGTACCTCTTACATTTGAACCAATCAGTAGTACTCAACAGTACCAATTTTCTTTACTTTTGTGTGTGTCAGTGTGGTAATAAATGTGAATTTGTTCAAACAACTAACTAAGATTAACTGCACCTTAACAACTTTACAATACCACAGTGTTTTTTGTCTTAATAATGCACAAATTATTACCCAGCTCTACTGACTCCATGCACATGTACGGTATGGAAATTCAACTACTCCTCCACCCCCTCACAGTCACAAGGATGTGTTCAAGTATCATAACATGGTACTGTTTGATTTTATGTGAACTGATACTCGGTACTGTTTGGTCAGTAAGGGGTGAAAAAAAAGATTCACCATGAACACTTCAACAAATGGTGATAAAACTCAAAGAGTTGGGTGGAGGCTTAACAGATGATATGTTGTGGTTGAAATTCTTCAACTCAAAAAAGGAGCCGACAAAAAATGTTGGAAGTAAAATGGATTACCACAGCCTCTGGAGAAGCTCAACATCTCATTCATCCAATGAAATGTCTTCAGTTAATTTTAACCAATCATTCAGAAACACCACATCTCCTACATCAAGGTTTTTCCAGACACAAAACAGGATCACAGTGAGAATCAACTATTGAATATGATTCTTTTCCATTTCAAAGCCTCATACAACAGACACAATAATACAAGAACCACACATTGAACCCTTTTAAGGGAAGTTTATACCAGTGAGAGACTGCAACAGTGAAGCTGATAAAGTGTGTGCATGTGTGTGTGGGTGGGGAGTGGGGGTGGGGGCTCCATCTCTGAGTCAACATAATTCCTCACATGTTCTATATATTTAACTGACAAATGAATCATTAGTGAAACTGCCACAGATGTATGTCTCTCTTTGGATCATCCAGCAAATTAAATGCCTGACAAATTAGTAAGATCATCAAGTTGTTGCAAGTATCCGTGCTCACTGGTGTGCAAGAATGCTCACAATGCCCTATTGTGCGAGCAGTAAATTAAGCCATGGACTCTGCAGTGGATTAAATGATGAAAAATAAACACAGACATAGTTTAACTGCTCGACCATGATGTTGTGCAACAAACATTGCGCTACATAAAACCTACAATAAGGATTAGAGAAATGGCATTTAATGGCAACTGAATGTTGTAACATTGTTAGTTCTTATCATGGAAAAATACAGATATTGTACAGTAAATGCAGATAATACAGACAAAGTCTTTAAAAAATATTACCCTGGGACCTCTTTGGAGTGACTTCAGTTTTTGGAAGAGTGCATTCACATCACTTCACTTAAAGAAGAGGTATAATTCTTACACGATTTACAACTCCTATATTTCCTCCCGCACACTTGTTACAGAAAATCCTTTTTTTAGCCTTTGTGTGAAATGTTTCAGTCAAGCTACTGTCTCTTTAAGGCTACACAAACTCCCTTTTCTCTGATTGACTGACCCTCTGGAAGACAGGCTGGTGCAGAGCTATACAGACCTTGGTATTTAAGGTCTGCCTCTCTTGTGTCATGATCCTTATGTGATGACCTCATCATTTCAGAAAGTCTTGCTTTTAGAAACAGCTGTTTTGCCTAATTTACAGACAAATTCAGGAATTTTCACCACATTGTTATGGCCCCAGAAGTATAGGTTGATGTGTGCACAACCAATCTAGAGTGGTGATTGGGTGGCTGCTGTTTTAAAAGGCTGACCGGAGCTTCAATCAGGAGCGACTGCATTTTGTGTGAACTGCTCCTCGTCAGTGCTCAGCATTCAATTTGGTATTGCCTCTGTAATAATTAGGACATGAAGTGTGTTTCTGTCTTTGGATGAGTGTAGTGTTTTGATTTTACTTGGCTTGGAACTTGTGTTATGTAAAACTGTGGCCTATCTGGCTTTGTTCCTTGGCTCTTGTTTTTTGAAGAGCACTCTTTGCTTTCTTGTTAGTTTTGGTTTTATGTTGTTTGATAGCTTAGATTTTAAGCAATCCTTGATTTTTAGACAAATATCCTGATATTATTATTTTATCACAGAACTTTTACCACCTTCACACCAGGATTGCATTATCTCCTTTATCCCTTTAAGAGCAGTTGGATGTTCAAAATCAGATAAATAAATAAAGGTGTTTAACATGGACTTCCAGCATTGTTAGTTCATACTCATGTGTGACATAATGGGAAAGCACAGTACCCCCCTCTTTAAGTTTTCTGAAAATGCTGATGGGACTTTGGCTTCCAAAGGTGGTTTCAAAAGGGAAAATGGTGAACACACAATTTTAGTAGAGGCAATCAAACAGTCAAAAACATGAATATGTCTGACTGTATGCTGGAGGGATGTCTTCCACATCTGGATCTTTACATGGATTTTTGTTTGCTCTTTATGTGAACTGCTCTGCATGGCCCATGTAGCAAAATTATCCAGTTGGAATTTTCCTCTCAATACTATTAAAGCTTTTGTTTTCAATGTTCAATGCAGCCTCTGTTCTTTTGATCATATGAACATGCTGAAATGGCTCCAGAAATGTAAGAAAAATGAGTGAATAATGACTAATTATCCAATTCAGACTGGATTCACATTGTCAGACGACCTCTATGTCTCATGATTTGCTCCTTTCTTTAAGTTACTGACATAGTTGAGTCACACATGATTAAAGGCACAGCAATTATCACAACCTGGAAGTCACCAGGTAAGATCTTATTCTATTATGTGAAAAGGATTCCCTGCTTGAACTGAACAGAAAAGTCTTTATGTAAAAGCTTCTGAAAAGGTTTCAGTTTGATAGCCTGGAAAATGGACAGATTGTTCGCTTACCCGCCCCACCCAAAAGCCTCAGCGATGACATTTTAAAGACGAACTGTTTTACTTGATAACTCGCATTCAAACTCGAACACACACCAACATTTTCATCACCTGCAGAATTAATCCAGATGTCACATCATCAGGCCAGCTTTATATAAAGCCTGCCTCTTCACTGCTAATAGGAAATGTTCCCTAACATCTGTGGTCTCCATCTCCCTCTCTCTCTCTCCCTCTCTCTCTCCCTCCCTCTCTCTCTCTCTCTCTCTCTCTCTCTCTCTTCCCCTCTGTCTCTCTCTCTCTCTCTCCTGCTCCCTCTGTCTGTCTCCGAGCAGCAGAATAAATTGAATTAGAGCTCCACCACCCACTCCACGGGATCCTGCAGCCCTCTGTCAGATAGCTTAACAGAGTGGAGGAGAGAGAAAGTCGCAGAGAGAAGATAAACAGAGGGCAAGGAAAAGACAGGTATAATAACTTTCCCCCATCCTTATAAAGAATAAAGGACAGCTCTTACAGCCTCTTTACTCCCGTGCACTACGGACTGATAAAAGTTAGCACAATTTCCAAGATTTGTTGAAGAACGGTGGCAAAAATAATGAGAAAAAAAGGGTAACAATGCATGGAAAGTGAGATATTGTATCCACTGCCCTTCAGTTTTTAGCGTACACTTTATTTCAGAATAGGAAATGATCTTTCATTATCAAGTCAGCAGCACCCAAAGACACAGGCAGTCATACAGCGGGCCAGATGGCACTTCAAACACTATTAGTTTGGCACTGATGCCACTAAAGCAAATTAAATGTGAATAACTAAGTGCGAGTCAGGGGTGGCTTTAAAATAGAACATTTTTCTGTCCTGTCTTTCATTGCCCAATAAAATCTAAAAAAAAAATGACGCCTGTAACACAAACACACCACCATTCATCCTGCACCTAATGGCATAGCAAACCAACCCTTTTCAGGCATAAATAGTTGGCTAAACAGAACTAAAATGGAGCGAATATCACCAGCTCCTCTCTCTCACTCACTCACCCACACTCTTTTTCTCGAGCCAGGCAAGCATTTGCATAATGCCTCCATATCCATGGGCCATTAGCACCAGCATGAGTGGCTCGTGTGCATAAATTTATTGCCTTGATCAATCAATGCAAGCTACTGTACCATTTCAACTCCAATCTAGCAGAAGATAGAGTCAAGGGAAGCGAGGAGAAAAACTTCATGACATGTCAAGGGCCTGAATTAGAGAGACATTTAACTCCAAAATACAGCCTCGTAGCAAAATGTTTGATTAAATCGCACATTTTCTGCTGATTTAGTGAAACATCAAGAAGAATAACTTTTCATTTGCTGAGGAACAAGAAGTGAAGAGGATCTTGATAAGCTGTTACTGCGTGATATACACAGCACCACATGGATACTGGACGCTTGCAGAGAGTTGTAAAGACTGCAGAGACAATTGCTTTTATCCTCCAGTCATCAGACTGATCAGCAGATACAATACACAGCCCCTCCCTCCATTTTCTTTCTCTCTGTATTGTTTATGAAATTCAGAGTGAGTTGCACAGAAAGCGTTATAAATACGATTTTAACTGTGACAAAAAAGGTTTTGGCTTGTCATTCCAAGAACCTTAAGTCTACTTAGATGTCTGCACTGTAAAATGTGATTTTGCACATTTGTTATTCTGGCATTTAACTCCATATCAATACACTAAAAGATTAGTTAAGTTATTGTGATGACACTCAACTACAAAATGTATTTCAACTTGAAATTCTGCATCTAAGTAAATCAGAATTGCATGTCAACTTGTAAATTACCATACCCCCTCCCAGCTGTTCAGTAAAGCTACAGCTCTCAAGTTATACCCAAGGTTGAGCAGGGTTGATTGACACTGGTGACACTTGTGTAGGGTATAAAACATTTTCTTCAAACAATTTTATCTAGTATTCTGTTCAAGAAATATTATTTGGCCATACTGCATTTTAGTCTTATTTGTAAATAATTGCCTAGTCCTATATGAGACCCTGCTGTGCATCAAAATATTGTGCTTTTGCCCAGGACACAAACATACAGACAGACTAACTGTCTGCGTTTTACGGCATTGACCGGCTAGCTGACATCCACAGTTTACAAAACTGAATGGAAATAGATGTGTTATTTCAAACAGCTACCTAAAGAAGTTAAAAAATCAACCAAACAAAGACAAGTGCTGACACAAGATATCTTATTATATCAAGATAACTTGTGTTGGTCTTTGAACTACAAATGTAAAATCTTAAAGCAGCCCCTTACATCATTTTTTTTTTTCACATTGAAACTAGAAGTTACATTTAAACGTGTGCACAGGAAGTTAAAGGCCTCTGGTAAACACATTTTAATAGCCCCACCCCCTTAGTACAAAACCACGACAGCTTGTAGACTAATTCATTTCAAGCCACACGCATGGTCATGAGCTTGAAGAAACACTTAATTACCATTTATATCATTCCCATCACAACATGGCCATTTATCTACAACAGTGATTCCAATCTCTGGTGCGTGACCCCCAAAGGTATCGCAAGTGGGACACCAAATCATTTCTGAAATGGTACGATTTTTTGTGAGGGATAAATAAAGGAAATTGAAATATACAAAATTGTGTCAAATGTTAAAACTGAGTTTCTTTTCAAAGGATATAAAAATGATAAAATATATTTATGCCGTCGGCTTCTTAAACTAATGGCCTGAGTCATTTTGTTTTTAGGTAAATTTTATTTTTTCCTTTAGTCAGCTCTTTAGGATGCTCCTAACCTCTGGTAAAATGGTCACCATCCTCATATAGAAGATAAAGCTGTTTTAATCTCAGTGTTCTAATGGCCTAAATCAATAGCTATTTAGGTCAGTTTATTCTTTTTCCTAAAAATCTTAAAAATAAGACTTAGACCATTAATTCAAGAAAGGAATAAAGTGCTCTGGAAGGCATTATATGGCCTCTGTACTTATGGGGTCAGGGGTTGAAAAAATCCTTGAGACTTGAAAGTGGGCACTGGGTTTGAAAGGGTTGGGAACTACTGATCTCCATGACAGCATCATCAGTCTCACAGAAAAACAGCTCTTTTTTCAAGTGTATAACCCTTGTTAATACAACTTTAACCTTCCTAAATTGTGGTACAAAGGCTTATTCTTTTACCCTTTTCAAGCTCAAGCTTCATACTAACATCTTATTGAGATGTTTGCCGGAAAAGGATTGGCTGGCAGACATGTCTGTGTTGGATGTAAGAGACAGTGGCAAATATGTTTATCTATTTTCAAAATGTGTCATATCTTCTGCTTAAACAATGATTATGCAGTCACCAAAGTCCTCTCTAATTGAGGAGAGCTCATGAAAGGTTTAAACCAGCACAATGGGTGAAATGACAGCCTTTTGAAACAAGAAGTCATTACACTGTTTAACCATAGAGATGTTGATAATTTGCAAGCAGTTGAATCATTTGTCTAATCTTCAGAGCAAATTTGGTAATTTGCCATTTGAAGGAAAAGCCACAATAGACAAGCTCTAAATAAGTTTCATTACTGCAAGTGAGTAATATGCAAATCAGTATTGATATCAAATTAGACATGCAATCCAAAGTCAGTGTGGAGGCGAATGTTGAATGGCAAATATTGACTGAAATCCAGTAGAAAAAGGCAGCATTCAGTAGTCTTCAATGGAACTGTGATGCACTGGCCTCTGCTCCAGTCACTGCTGGTGTTATATGTCCAGGATTGTATGTCAGGCACGGATACGAGAACGTGTCATCATTGAAACTTAAAGCTTTGTGCGTGAACAAACACATCTCGAGGACGATGCACAAGCTCCATCATCATCTGGCTCTGAGCCAACAAGGTATAGGGCTGTGGTTCAGCGCACGCGCATACGGACAAAACGCGCAATAACAAATGTATATCATGCTGTTTTGCTGTCGATGCGCATTTTAATTTGAGTACAAACTTGTACTGCTTACAGATTTCACTGACATATTCTCTCAACTCCATTCAGTTCAATTAAATTCAATTCACATGCTTTAATGGTGCGCTCTCCCTCTCCCTCGCTCTCTCTCTCTTTCTCTCTCTCTTTCTCTCTTTCTCTCTGCCCAGGTGCAGTGTCTGCGCACAAAAAGGGGCGCAGTTAGTGTGTGCCTATAACTACTACTGCTCCCTGTCTTCAAGAGCTTCTAAATTTGTCATCAAGGCAACATGAAGATCTGGAAAGGTAAGCGGATGTGCACACACACACACAAGTTATCTTCCTCCCTGGCGGCAGCGGCAGCAGCAGCAGCAGCAACACACGCTCCTGTGTGCGTGCGGGCGTGCGTACGTGCGTGCGCGCAGACACGGACACACTGACGTTAATTCACAGCACTCAAGCGGGTGCAGAGCTGCTGAAATCGAGCCTACTGAAACAAGTCTACCTCTGCACACACACACACACACACACACACACACACACACACACACATGCGCGCACAGACTATAACTTACACTGGGCTGGATTTTGACCTTGCGATGTTCTGTGTTGGGGTTTGTGAACAACCAGCACCCCCTCTATAACCCCTTCACTGCTCCCTCAATGCACCCTCTCTTCCTCCCCACGCCCCACTTCGTTATCCAGACTAAATTTCATTACAAAAAGATCCTAAAATAACTCCACAGTTCCTATCCACAGCAACCACCATTCCTTTGCTCCTTCAGACACAGTCAGAGAGACAGAATTGGAGGAACCAGAGGCAAAATCAAGGGGAGGAGGAGGAATATGAGCGGTCATTCTGCACGTATGAACAGAGAAGAGTTTCAACTTTACCTCTTTCTGGATGTTCTGCTTCGTGCGTTTTGGTCTCAAATCGTCCTCGCAAATCCCATCATTGGAAAGCAAGCAGTGACTGTAGTTATTACTCCAAACAAATAGGCCCCCAACAAGAGAATGTGCACCATATATGAATATATATCGATGTAAGTGTGTGTAATATCCTTTAAGTGGTTGTAAATTCCGTGGTGGTTTATTTCTCAATCCTGTCTTCCAGAGGGGTGCGTCCGTTTTGCATTCTTACAACGCCCGACGACTACATCCCCCTCTTCTTCTTCTTCCTCCTCTCTCTTGCTCTCTCTCCCCGTCTTTTTCTCCCAGTTTCATCCCTCCATCCGCGGGCTGAAAGAAGAATCCCATCCGAGAGAAACTGAAATTATCCTTCCATCTCTTTATTTTATCACAGCTTCTTGTCTTCTTTTTGTCACCTCTTCTATGTCTCCTTCCTTGTCCCTCCTCCTCTTCTCCTTTCTTTTCTTGCCGGTCGAGCAGGTGAAACAGGAGGAATTCCACAGAAAGATAAAATATCCCAGGCGGAAAGGGCGGAAAAGTCTAATTATTCCAATAAATCAATCCTGCGCGTTACGCACACTATCGGTTAATTCTCCCCCCTTAGAATCCACAAAATCCTCAGCTTGGACACCTTTAAAGCTTTTTAATGACGAATTTTCAGAAAGACACTTCACAGTCGCAGCTTCTACCTCTCCTTCTCCCTCTCTCTCTCTCTCTCTCCGTCTCCGAGTCTCTGCTTACGTCGCTCACCCTATGTTAACTCGACTCCGTGCGTCTCCACTGCAGTCTGGAGTGGAGTAAAAATAACTGTAGGGCTTGCAGTATTTTAGAATTAAAGAAAGACGTGGTTACATCCCAGCGTCTCCAGCTTCCGTTACTCACACCGAAATCCCCACGCCACTGTCCCGCTATCCTCAGTCCTTCCCCATCGGCTGCTTCTCCTGCGCCGTTAATCCACACAGCGCAGCGGTCAGGAGCAATTTCAAGACAGATGGAATAGCCCAAGCTTCCTGGAAGATCTTTCAAAATAAAATCCGTCCTTTACCTAAAGCAGACGAAGAATGATGTCTTCTTTGATGGATGACTCTCCAATATATCACACCAGAGGGGACATCATACGGAGGGTGATTATATCCTTAAAACCCGTAAACCCTATCCGGCCTCTTAGAGATACTACACAATTATCAAAAGGTACTCAAAGATGATAAGGTAGTTTTATAACCAGTACATTTATTTAAAACACTCCTTTTTGGTGTTGAATTAAGTTCCATAATATAAACATATTCAATGTATAGAACCATTTCTGTCCTTAAACACAAAATAAATAAGTAGAAAATACATCAAAGTGAAAAAAGGGGCTTTGTTATTTTTATTCTTTGTTTGTATTGCCCATATTATTTCAAAATTATCAGACCAAACATTAAATACATGTGAAAATAAATCAAAACTTTGATTTTTTTATTCCAAAACTTCGACCTTATGTCACCAAATTTTGACTATTTACTTACAATTTTGAGTATGATCTCAAATCTGACCTTATCATACCAAAAGCTTGACTTTTCACATCAAAATGTCCACTTTTTGAATTATAATTATGACCTTTATCTCAGAATTTAGGGCTTAATCGCAGAATTTGGATTTTTTTTCTGAAAATTTGGCCTCTATCATCTAAAAAAAATTGACGTCTGTATCATAAATTTCTACTGTTTAAATTACATTTTTGACTTTTTATCTCATTATTTTGACTTTTCTTTAAAAAATGACTTTTGATCTGAAACATTGGACTGCTAGTCTCATAATTTAAACTATTTGACCCAGAGTTTTTTAGTTTTCATTTGACAAAGAACAAATCCAAAACCTGGAGGCAAAACAGAAAACTGGGTCTCACAGTCTCCCGTAGGAGATCTTCTCAAATTTCTTATTATTTTAGATCATAGCTACAAGGTACTCAATTTCCAGTACATTTGTATTCATGTTAAATAGGAATGTTTCTGGGAGAACATAGTCCAGAAGGCTTATTGATGTCTTTGTGTGAAAATGTGTTAATGATGGTTCTTTGAAGCATCTCAGTGAAAAAAAACGTTGTTTTTTTTTTCATTAGTATTTGCTACAGTGAAATAAGCTTCAACATATACTTATTTGTTTTAATTGTCCTGTTTTATTGTCTTTGCACTGTTTTATATGTCTTAGTTCTGTATCTGTATCTTGTATTCATGCTGCTTTTGACCAGTGCCGCACTGTGATGAACTCATGCTTTATAAATAAAGTTAGAGTTGAGTTGAGTTATGCATTGTGACTCATATACCTGCAAAGATAAGTTTTAATGTGTGTTGACAAGGCACCATAGTCCAGAATGGTTATTTTGATTAATTCCTGTAGAATAAGTGGTTATGTGTGGTGTTAATTTTCTTCTGTGAACTCTGTATGAACCCTAAAAGCTGATGCTAAGACAAGGTAATGCATTTTGATCACACAATCACAGCTACTTTATACATAATAACTTTCTTCATGAACATACTGTTAAACATTCAGTTACAGGACTATATTTCAAAATTCCACAGTGGTATTAAAGTTATAGATTATTCGGCTTGAGGCCATACACCTTGAATACCAATGAAATCGTTTAAGTTTTGTTGCTCTTCTTCTGCCTGGTTGCAAAGCAGGTAAGTTCCATAGAAAGTAGAGTGAGATCCGTGTTTTATTTTGAAAGAGTAATCACCGCGCTTCCGGGCTGCGTCGTCAGAATCTCCTCGCGCCTGACGCAGTTTAGAGCCTGCAGCATGGAAGTTCTTGAGGATCACTTATTTCAGATAAAGCATACCAAATCAGACCTACTGGATGTTTGCTCCATAACTGCTCCATGGGCGGATATTTTGTATCGTGGGGGCAGTTTTTATTTTTATTTTTCTAATGAGGCTCATATTATTCACACTCACACCATAATGTTCCCTAGAGCGCGTGAGACTAGTGGTAGAACGTGCGGCTGCCGTCTTGCTCTGTCCCAAGCAGTGTGAAGACAAGTGAAGTGTGTTTTAGCCTGAACATCGTCTTTATGGCTTTGTGGATGGTAAAATCCAAAAAGACAAAACAACAAGCATTCAGGTTGGCCTCTGGGTCTTGAAATTTGTCTCCCTTCTGCTATAGGTACATTAATACTATTGAATGAACAAGTCATTTAAAAAGGGAGGAGGAAATGCATCCTGTCTTTGTTGGATCTTATCATCAGTATCTGTATTTAAACAGAAGATAATGGCCACACTTACCAAAAAAAAAAAAAAAAAAAAAAGGGTTGTTAAATCAATAATCACAATCTCATAAATTTCCGAGAATAAAGTTTTAAATATGTGAGAATTAAGTTGTACATTTGTGAAAATAAAGTCATAAATTTACATGGTCAAAGTCGTAGAATTACCAGACCCAAGTCATAAATGTAAGAGAATAAAATCTTAAATTTGGGACGTTAAGTTCATGAATTGATTTGAAAAGTGATATATTGCAAAAAGTTGGAAAATAAACATTGGCAAACATTATATATATACACACACAAATACACACAAACAAAAAAAAAATCACAAACACACGCACACACATACACATTTAAATACATGGCAATATCAATAATGTCTGTCAATGTTGGACAATCGAGCGTAAAAGCTATTAAGAATTGCATTTATTTTTTTTCAACATAAATGTGGAAACACAAGTGGTGTTTTTTCTAGCGCCACTGTCATGCATAAAAAAATATGTTATCAATTAATGGATAGCATGAAAAGATGCCGAATCAACCTTAAATGTCTCTGACGCCCTGCAGTCTTACAAATGCCCTGTAGAAGACTCTGATCTAGACTTTTACTTTTGATGGAAGTTGCTGTTGTTTTTAGATTTAGGAGTTCAAGGGGGTTCATTGAGCTGATGCATCTGGAGTTGAAAAACATGAAACTCTATCGGTGTCATAAAACACTAAACTTGAGATAAGAGGTGTCTGCAGGAAGCTGATAGACCTGATGGTTCCCTCCTGGAACAAAGACGAGGAGTTACAGTCTTTGGACCAGAAGAAACTATCAAAGGAAAGGTGAAATAATGTCACTTTGCAGCAAGACAATGTTAGAAAAGAATGTTGTTGTTTCTTTTTTTACTACCTAAATTAATCAATATTTGTTAGAGCATAAACCTCACTCATTTGAAAGCCCATAATCTGCATGATTATGGGCTTTCAAATGATGCTGTCTCCTTCTGAAACTTCACTTTCTAAACTGTGAACAGGGTGAGAGATAAGCTTTAAGGTTACAACAAAATCTCACAAGTGGTACAAATGAGCTGTGTTGAACAGTTTAACAGTCTTAAAGTGAAATAAGTGTGTGTATCTCATGTGAGATTAAAAGTAGCTAATTAACAGCTTTTGGCACTAACTAGCAGAATTCCCCTGTTGTGCTATAAAAATGTTTTCACTGATAAAACACATCAACTGCACCATGGGGGAGTAAAAGGCCCCTGAATAAAAATAGTGATTAATTGAACCACTTTAGTCTTTAAATATTACATTGGTGTTTGTTTTTTTTCTTCTATTCACCTCATTATTTCTCTGAGGAAGACCTTGTTTGAACTACGTGCAGTTGAAAGTGACCACAGAACGACGGAATGACTGACAATAAAGCAGCATAATCTAAGCTTCAGGCGGCCACTGCTGCCAATCACTTTATTGATTATCTCTTAACAGCTGTTAGAGTCATTGAGGTGTTGTCAGGTGGCTGCTGGTGTAGCTTCCTGCTGAAATCACTATTCATTTGTTAGCTGAGTGCTCATAAATTTAGGTAATCGACAATTGATGAAGCAATTAAAGCCTAATCAGTCTCTTTTTAAGTTGTATCTGAATTCAATGATACAATCTACTCAGAAAAAAAAATTGATGATGCATAAAGGGACATTTGAGTGCAATAAATGCTGCTTTATTGTTGAGCAGTTCAACAGCACTAAAGGGACACAGTAGACCATGTCTGCAGTGACTTGATAGAATTGTTCACTTCCAGCCAAACAAGTCCTGGAGCATGTGGATTTGTTCTCAGCTTTCAAACAGACCTGACAGTCATTACAGTCACTGACAATCAGTATGTAATGGAAGCTGATTAGTCAGCAACAGTCTCTTACTGGCCGTTAACACTGGGCTTATTCATACAGGTCACTTCTTTGGTAGCAAGTAGGTTAATGTCTTGACCTAGATCTGGTTATGGCTTAAAATAGTGCAAGTAGATTTACAGTAGGAGATCACCTATTTGACTAATTGAATAAGTGACTGTTGCTCTATGGTAGAGCTCATGTAGGTCAGTGTTGGTTAAGATATGTATTTTCATGTAAAAATGACCCAAATGGTGAGCATAAAAAATGTATGTATTTAAAAAAAAAAAAAAAAAAAAAAAAAGAGGAAGAAGAGGTATGGGATGAGTACATTTCGTTCTTCACTATAAGGGTTTGGAATGAAAATTGAAATACATTTTTCACATTATATGCTTTATCTGTATAACAATGTAATTTAATGTAAAATGAGCAACCTATTGGGACCCCACTGACAAGGCTGAATTCCAAAAATGTATGGGGGGGGGGGGGGGGGGGGGTCTCAACCCCCTATTTCGTGCATGCTTAAGGTTGTAACTAAACATGCCACAAAATTCAGTCATGGCAAAAAATAAATAAATAAATAAATGAATATGCTAGTGTTGTCGTTCCAGTACGTGTCCCACAGCGCCCCCAAAAGTAAGAAAAACAGAGCAGAGCCCCTTCCACTACTTTTAGCCAGAAGCCTGAAATTTTCTGTGCATTACTATCATGCCTAGACCTTCAAAAAAGGCTCTTATAATAATAGTGAATTCCAAACAGGAATTTCAGAAATATCAGTTGAATGTCCAATTTCGACGATTTTTAGCCACGAATTTAGAGGAACTTTTTTTTGTTTTGTTTTGTTTTGTTCTGATCATCTTCAAATTGGACATGTATATAAGAGACAAATAGAAGAGCAAAAGTTAGTGAAGGATTTGTTTTGTAACTCCAGGGGTGCGGCCAGGTAAGGCAACCATATTTGAGGATATGTTGGCCAACATGCAAACCTGAATAGCTAATTTTTAAAATGCTGTATCAGGACCAAGATGCAGACACATGCTCAGTTTCACAACCTGAGCGCATGGATTTATCTATTTTTTTCCATCAATCTAAGGGAACCCCTGCTGGAAACAGGAGCTCATGGCTTTTTGCTGAGGCACTTGCACATTAAGTATATTGTTGTTGTTGCTGTTTTTTCCTGTCTTTTTTTTTTTTTTTTGTATTTTTTCATTTTTACCATTTATATAAAAACATATTTAAAGAAACAAATAAAGGAGAAATACAATCAAGATAAAACATTCATTTTGAACAATTAATTTGTGTTTTTAGGCTTTGATGATACCAAAAGTTAATCCCTATATAGTGTGCTCACATGGATGCGCAGAGAATCCATAAGGCTGTTGTTAGTTCAGCAATTTTTTTCTGCAGACAATGATTCAATTCAAAGCCCACTTCAATCAAACCAAATTGTCTTTCTGAAATTTCTCCACATCTAAACTCACTTTAATGTTCTCCCCGCACCACGTTAACCTCTCTGAGGATTCGGCCAACAGTTTGCAATTTCTCCGATACCCAAAAGCCTGAACACCAACTTTCTATTAACTGCATAATAAGGTGCTTCTCCTTAACAAGCAAACTGTCTTAGCTGGTTACTGACCACTGGGCGTCACACCCTGAGTTACCAAGATTGTAGGCGCTCAGTGAAGCTGATAAGGGAATTGATTATCTGATCATCTGGGGACCTTGTTGGAAACGGTTTTAAGACCGAAATAATTGGATGGTAGAAATCTCGTCAGGGAGCATGGATCAGTGATCAGATAGGTAGACAGCCAGTGACCAATTGAAGAGAAGGTCTGCTGGACTGTAAGGTGGAGTTTGGTTACTATAAATTGGTGGTATTGATTTTTGAGAACATTTCCTTTCAAAGTATTTATTTCAAAACCATACCTTCCATAACATTTTATAACATAATCACTGAACTCGTACAGCTCTACCAATATTGACCCTATATCACTTTCAAAGCCCATGACTTGTGCTTCCCTGGCTGGATTTTTAGAGCTAATCTTTTAAATTCTCTTTCCTTGACAGCATATGATTGGGACAGACATAGAGACGGCTGGGTGATTTCGATATTTTAGGGACCGGGACCACCACAAACACAGTATTGAGATAGGTGATTCCCTTTTTCGACTTCTACCCTCGTGTTTCCGTGACAGTCATAGTGGTATTCGACGACTTCGAAATTGGAAGACAGTGACACCTAGGTTGATAACTAATCGACAATACCGATGACGTCTGCCGTCGTCCAGTATAACCGAGAAATCCTTTGGCACACAGATGAGTGGTCAGGAAAGCACACACTCAGCAATGACTTAAAGCCTCAATTCAGGATTTTATTTTTTTCCATTGCATCCATTAGGCACACATTCATTTTCCCTTAGTGGGCTGCAACGGCCTCAGAGATAACATTAAGAGCTTGTAATTGTTCTGAAATGTTCACAAGGCAATACTGGCTTCACTAGAGGTCCCTATCCAGCTATCTAAATAGAGCTATTCTCACACACTTGACCCTATAAACACCAGATAACTTCTTTGAGTATGTTACATTCACTGCATCATGGAGGAATAAAACAATAAAATGTGTAACCACCAGAAGGATCAAACGTATGCATTTGATCTTAAATTTCCATTAACATAATGTATCCCAGTAAAAAGTCTGATCCCAGTAATGTACTCCACGGAGATAATGCATGTTACACTTTACTCATGGTGTTGCTGCCCCCATGACCCAAACCAGGATAAGCAGTGGAAAATGGATGGGAGGAACTTACAAAACAACTTCAACAAGATTCTCATTTTTTTTAAGAGTTTGACATGGATAATTCAAATCTGTTGCCATGATCCTTTGTTGACTCAGCAAAACTTTTGGAGTATGAGGTGATAAGCTCTGCTACTATTAATGTGAGAAATATGACAACAATCTGCTAAACAAATAAACTGTGACATTGTTAAGCATAAAAAAGCACATTTATTACACAGAAGCCACACTAATGAGTAATCCCACTTTGGCCTTGTTTTGATCCTGCTGTGGATCTCGAGTTAATGAGAGTTCACCCTCATTAAATTCAGCAAAGCTACGAAAAGTAGACGTGATTCAAGCAACTTGAACATTGTCAGCGAAGAGAGGGGAGAAGAGGCCCACTGTGCCGAGAAGAAGCAAGGTTTTAAATGCAAAAAGTGTTCAGTAGATTTAATTTAAACATCCAGATAAGAGCTGTTCAGCAGCATAGACAGAGCCAGTGAAAGTTCAGGGCTGAACTGCTGCTTTTCAAGACCAACTGCAAAAGAATTGACTGTGACTTTCAAATAAAAGTTACATTTAAGAGGTGTTTTGTTTCATTAATGAAATTTTGGTCACAGTAATTTCCAAGCACATGAAGCGTTAGTACAAGGCACTGTGCTGTACTGCTGTCTAAGAAAACCTGTCTTTGTCCATTGTTCTATTAAACCTTGTACTTCTGCAAAGGTATAAAGTTTTGTTTTAGTATTTTATATTTTTTAAGAAACATTTAACAAGTGGAGTTCTTGATTACACTGTTTAACTAAGCCTTTGGAGAATTATCCAGATAAATCACATGCACTTTTATGTTTCAGTTATATTCATGTGATCTACATCCATTCATCCATAAGAATGCTCTTTGACTTCTATATGTGCTGTGGTTCAGGATTGAAGGCTTATAAGAAGCCAGCTGTCTGTTGTTTACTTGCTTCCATTCCAGAAAAAAATAGGATAAAATAAATATTGAATATTTGTGTTCAATGTGGAGTTTCTTTGGTTTGTTTTCTCAGTAGAGGGAGACGTGAACTCAAAATCAATTCTTCCTCTCCTCATAGTGGCAGCTTGATCATCACAGAGAAAGGCTGCCAGATTGGAGCAGTGTGAACACACTGTCTCCAGCACTGATTCAGCCTCATTTGTCTGGGTTTTCAATTTTATTTTTCTAAACTCAAAAAATCAGTCTTCCCAGCATCACCTTATTTGAATAAAGCAATAACAATCTGAGCTTTAATAATAAGGAAAATTTCTGAGGTATTTTCATGTTCAGTTTTTCTTCCTGCTCTGGCCCCATGCAGTCTGTTAATCTGCTCTTCAATAATAATAATGAACACAGATACAGGTGATCCACCTACAGGGTTTGAAGTTGTACTTCTTAAAATATATCACAAATATATCACTGTTACATCAGAGGGCTCTGCCTTATTTGACCTTCCCATTTTGTTTACATAATCATTCTGCATTTACAAATATGAGGAAGATATCTCTGTCCTCCCATTTTTTTTAAATTTTTGTTTTAAAAACTGACTGTAAGTCTGATTGCTCTTCATACTTTTCTTGAAAAGACCACGATTTGTTTCTATGCCTAACCCATTTGTTATCATAAATATTTCGATCTAAGACCTTGGTAACAACATACATGCTTTATGTTGAGCTGAGCCTTCTTTCCATTGTCAAAGCATTGCTTCTTCATACTGAATAACTCACTATAGCGGTTATGAGAAACAGGACAATCTAGGCTCCCTCATCATCAGATAACATTTGACTTGAATTGGTGCACTTCATACATGGACAACTTGACTGTTCGATTGATTGATGGTAAGTATAAGGATTTGACAGGTCCACTATGTATTGATGTTTTGGAATTCATCATCTGACAAAGACTCAGAAAACCCTGATGCATAGGTGTTTATTTTATTGACAAGTATGACTATTGGCTGTTCAACAATACCATGCCTCATGTGTCATTTATGCACATACATCACAACTTGGAGATCACAATGGCCCTGATTTATCAAGTGTGTTTATCACCAAAAAAATTGGATATACACTCATATCCACGCACAGATTGGTATTTATCAACATGAGCGTGGGCAGAGGGTACATTCAAATCCCACACCAGGTCTGAGCTCATGCACGCCAGTTTCATGTCAGAGGGGAGTGCAGTGCAGTGAGAAAAATCAGTCAGTGGAGAATTATCAGATCATACGAAGGCAGAGTATTTTTAAACAGACTAACAAAGGTTCGCAGGTTAATATTTAGATAGTTGAATTAGATATGACATCAGGAATGTATCTAACATTTCACTCGTCTTCTGCCAATCTCTAAAAAATGCATCACTTGCGCATAAATGAAAAGCAGCACGAGCTGGCAGCTGACTTCTTTGTGCAAGGAATGTGTTTCCTCTAGCAATTTGCTTCAAGAGTAAGGGAGGCTGTTTACACCTTTTAAAACCACTCCCATGTAAAGTCCACAGTAGAGTCTGGAGAGAACGTTTGGACTCTTCAAACTTAGAAAGGATTTCCTTACAGAAGCTGCATTGCTTACAGGAGTAACCATGAGGATTACTGATTCACTTCTAATAATATAATCTTACAAATCAAAAATGTGAGCGGAAAAAGTGAACTATTTGTTATCAAAAGACATGCATTTATATGGGATCACAAGCAATCAACTTGATTGGTGGAATAGAGAACCGCAGCACTCTGGTCTACCAGTGCGTTATTGTGCACAAGCCACTCATTTCTTGGCCAGACTACAAAATGACCACAAATAAAGTTATCACAATAAGTTTGCTGTCCTGCATATTGCAAATGCATTATTATCTATATTGGACCCAGTGTAAGCTCGTCTGTTCCTCTGTCACTTATCCCTGAAACCAAAGCAGACCCAGTAAGTGCTCCACTCACTTCTCAGTCTGTACCATTGACTGTATACAGAATGGGCAGCGTGCTTCCGCCTGTCACCGTTCTACAATTTTGAAGCCAAAAAAACCCGTTTCTTTAGCTGCCATTGTGCAGCCAGAGTGTGCGCAGTAGAGAATTTCCGGTGGAGCAGAGTAAAAAAGAGAAATAAAAATGTTTATTTCTTCTTCTTCAGAAGGTTTAGTCTCTTTTTGGCTCTCTTTCCCGAAGTTTTTATATCCCCGATAAAAACTACTCACGAACGGCAGCTGTCAACTATTGTAAAACGAAACTTATATGACGGTTTCTGCTGGAGGCTTCAGTTTGAGCCGAACGTCGTTACCTCCACTCATTATACAGTCTATGGTCTGTACCAGGTTCTAAGTTGGAGTCTAACTGCAGCTTTGTTTAGAGCTGACGCACATTTTTAACTTCATTTTTAACAGCTTCATTTCTCTCAACCTGTTGCTATGGTGTTCATCTCCAGCACAGAAAACTTTCCTTTTCTCCGTAATGGGTTCCTCCACATTGTAAAGTGGGTCAGCTGGACCGTGAATATTTGGGGGCATGATAATTAAACTACGACAGCTTCAAGCCACCAGATTTACCAGCACCTGATCAGGTATTCACCGTGATTGGCCCTGGGATGCACTTTTCATCTCCTCTTGGTGTATGTCAGACACCACAGCTCCCATGTTTTACCCTCAATAGCTTTTTGGAACAAAGAAGAAATTATAAGACAGGTAAGAAACTGCACCGCAATTCAAGTCAATTATGGCAGACCATTCCTTTAACAAGTTATTAATTCAGTAAGATGATCCTGAAATTAGGGACATGTGTTGTCCTGGTTTAACACAACAAGGCTTTTGACTGCAGCTGTGTTCAGTTGGCAAACTTAGGGTTAAACCAGAGAAGCAACATCATTCACTGTGTTTCAGCATCAAAATGTCTCAGAAAGGGGAAAAACAAGGACAGTATTCAACGGCATGACAGATGATTCCGTGTGTTATTCAGAGCACTTGCTGTAACACAGAATACTTGGAAACATTAGGTTTCAAATACGCCCATGAGGAATTTAAATGGATTCTTGAACACAGTTTAATCTTGAGGCAAAGATGAATAACCTCCTTCAAAGACAGCTATCATGACTCTAACAAAGGCATCACTGCATCCTAAATGTGAAGATAAAAGAGTTCAGAAAAAGAAAAAAAATCTATTATCCATCAATCTGCAACAACATTAAGAAAAAATAATCTCCTGGTAAAGATCTTATAAATGGTAAAGTTGTCTTTGGTTGGTGTTGAGTTATTTATAGGGTAAGACTTGTCTGCTGATCTAGTCTGAGCTTCATTAGCAGCTGAAGATTTGAGAGTTCTGACACATTCTGCTTTGTTCTTGAATAATAAGGCTGAGAAAGACTTTCACTAAAGCAGATTCACATACACACACATGCAGGCACCCACTTACACAATACAGCAGAACAGAACAGTAATCTTTGCACACAGGAGTCCCAAACCTTCTATGGAAATAAAACCTGAAAAATCCCACAGCTACTGTGTGGCTGTGTAAATCTCCCTGAGTGGAATTTCCTGTACCAGCTGAAAACCTCTTTGATAAGTATGTTTTAAAGTAATCTATCTGTGGATGGCAGAAAGAGTCATAAGTAAGGGGTGGGCCCGGCTTAAAGTTGTCAAAACCTCACATAAACCTCATGATTAGTGACAAGCAGATGAGTCTTGGTTCAGTGGCTGGATGGAATGTGAGCAAAAGAGTTCCACCCCAACAATCAAGATACCCAGTGGCAATCATCTGCTATCATCATCTGATACCAGCCTTTATGCTTCTGTGGACAAGGGAAAACTTTCAGCAATTCCAGTGGTTTTAAATACAACATCCAGCCAAGAATTCTTTTAACATGTCACTTTTGTGTCTTCCATGGCAACCCTGTCATTTTTTTGGTCCATCACAACATGACAAAGACACACTTTAAAGGCGCAGTGTGTCAAAGTTGGCAACCGCCATGTTTATCTACGTAGGGGATAAACATGGGACAGAAATAGGGGACAGAAAGGGCAAAACTTCAATATTGTCAGTATCAGGTATTGAATAAATATGCCACACAAGTAATCATTATCATCATTATCATCATCATCATAGGCCATCAACCTTCACTGGAAGAACTTCCTTGAACTGGGAACCAGGAAATGAAAGTGGATTGTACTCAGATCCTCTGGTCTGACTGCACCGATTGTCCCCAAAAGTGTTCCCCTGTGACGAGGCATGTAAACTTGTAATAAGTTGGCAGCCCGCTGCTGGTGGAGAGGAAGCCGAAGGCGAAGTGTGACTCATCGTCATAATTTCTTGCCTTTGTTTCAGCAGTTTTTAACTGTGCTGTACATTCACTGTCTGCCTTTTATTTACCTGAAAGTCCTTCTACAAAATTAGCCATGCTTTGTTAGTGGTGCAGAATTGTGTCCACTGTTTGTATCAAGCCTTGCTGCTTGTCACAACACCAGACCCTCTTAGGAGTTCATGTTTGGAATTACTGAACTCCTCCAATAATGACCCTTTTATTGTCCCTTTAATTGCTGTGGAAAGAAACTATGTGGGTGTATTTCTGAAATGCAAGCAATGAAGGGTTTTTCTTTTCTTTTCTTTGCAATTTTTACATTTGCAAACACACCATTTCTTTAAAGCTGCCAGGAATCAAGGGTTTAATTATTCACACTGCTGGCCTCATTGTTTGTTTTCCACCTTGTTGGTTTTATCCTCCACCTCTTACAGGGGTTCCTGTTTAAGTCTTATTTTTTGCTCTGACAATGTTGCTAGAAGCGTTTCATGTTGCTCCAAACCTCAAGGAAAATTCAAGGGACCAGGGTGCAAAAACAGCTCATCTGACAGCCCTAAAAAAGTATTGAAAAGCTATTTCATAGCCAGTCAAAATAATGCACCAGTCAAACAACCAATTGTGTCACTGTTGGGATACACATACAAACTTGGTAGTGCACAAGAAGCTGATGCACTAACCAGGTGCACATTGGATGGTGTCTATCAAATGAGTGAAATATCATACACAATCCATTTAGCGTGTCAGCCTTCGCGTGACACACAAGAACATATGTAGATAATCAGAACACAGAAAATACTGTGAGGAAGAGATGACGCAAATGTAATAATTTATCAACATTTAGCAACGTGATTTATCAAACCTGAAACTGCATGTTTGAAAGGCAGGTGCAAACTGGCAAAGTGTTCCCCACAAATGGCGGAGGTCATTGGGGTGAAAAGGGTGAATAGGTGCAATTTTAATCCTTAATTTGGACTGTCATAAATAAAAAATTGTCAAACTGTCTATCCTGCATTGCCATTTTTTGCTGGATGAGCTAAGGGTTGAATTGGGAACAAATCACAAAAAGGCGCCATGCCATATCTCCTATGGAACAGCTTCTTACAATGCAGCATTTTCCTGTCTGGATAATTCTAGCACACTAGTATAAGTGGTGATTTTAGAAGATCAGGTCCACAGTACTTTAGAGTTTGATATAATATATGCACTGCTAGAAAAATAAAAGTGTTTGTTTTTCCTTTTTAACCGTGGATTTATTTCAGACATCTTCAAATGTTGATAAAGATAAAATAATCCTCTTTCTTTTGACAGCTGATAGCCATGCACTAGTGGAACACAACCTCCTTGTATGTATTCAGTAGATTGTGCCCAGAAAATGGTTTCCCCTTTTTTTCCTCCTCATGTGCTCTTTTCTTTATCTGTGAGTGCTGCCACATGCATTTTCTGTGCATATATATCACCTGATATTGTTTGCCATGTCATCCCACAGTGTGTGTAAGTGTGTGTTTTTGACATTATGAATACTTACCTAGGCCAAGTACATGTTCCACTGATGGCAGGATCTGTGCCTTACTCTCTGCCATGCAACGCTATCTACCCTGACACAGATAAGGCTTCTTAAAAGTGTGTGAGTGAGCGAGTGTGTGAGCACGCCACCAAACAGATAAGCCTTTCTGTGGAACCATTTATTCATGCAGCACCTAACAAGACAAGGCTATAATCACTCCAAAACCGTCTTTGACTTGTTTACAATTCAGCATGACCTAAGAGCGCCTGTGTGTTCATGTGCTTAATGGGTTGTTTTCATCAGTGTGTATGATATGTGCGTAAGAAGGTGTGTGACTGAGCTATCTGTGCTCACGTGTGCATCCTGTGTGTGAAGACATATTTGTCTTTTTTTGTATGGGCGGTGGTGCCTCTGCATTGTGCTTGTGTGTGTGTGTGTGCACCCTGACAGATAAACCTCCCCTGCAAGCCTCTTATTTGTTCAATGGCGAACAACAACAAGGCTGGCATTACTAATAAACTCTGCTTCTACGCTCTGATATGCAACAAATTTAGAGTTTTTCAAAGGGGTTCACGTGGGTAAGGCTGACGAGTCCAAAGCCCCAAAACACTCATGTATCAAGAAAGGAACAAGGAGGAGGGAGACAAGGTGAAGTAAAGAGCATTTACATGAAGAGTGTGATAGATTATGTGTATACACATGTGTAAAATAGCCCTTAGACTCACAGTATGCCCTTTATCTAATAGCATCATCACTTCCAATTCATCACCAATTTATGATCCACCACTTCTGAACTTTCCATTAGAGCATTCTTTTTATGCTAATGAAAGTCATTTCGATCCAGTGAAAGCATCACAATGAGTCACACACTTTGTCTTTCTTCAAATCTCTCTAATCAAGAGCTGGTTTCCATTTCAGAATCAATCCTAACCTATATGATAAATTTAGCCAGGCTATAATTTTCCCAGATATTGACGCCTGTGCATTACAAACAATGAGTCAATGCCAAAAGTGGCACTCTAGGGGAAAACAGACAGTCTGTTCTTTGCTTTTGTGAAATTGATTGCAAGCAAGAGCTGACTTCACACTAGCCTATTTAAAGGACAACACTTGTGATACTTGTAGTGTTTTTAATTAACAGCAATCCAATAAAAGACCTAGACAACAATGAATTAATCATACTAACAGGCATGGCCAGAGCTAAAGCCTGATAAATCTAACCTCTAGTGATGTGTTTGCTTATTACCAGGAACACACACAAATGGACACAGAGCACCAAGAATCCCCATACACAGAGATAGTTCAGTTTTATGGGGTGGTATGAAGCACTTGTCAATAGTATGAATATGAATATGAATAACCCACAGAGGACTCTGGTCAGATCAACCACTCAGTTAAGAAACAAGCAAGGAAGCTAACTTATAAACCACAACAAGATATTTGTGGGAACACCAGACACAATCACTGCCAGTGTACAAGTCTATGCTATTTTTAGAAGAAAAAGTGTTTGCTCTGCCATCAGAGAGTCACTTTGCCACAGTGCACTCTTCAGCTGTTTGGGTTTGCAGGCTTTAAAAGGGACCGGAAATTCAAGTAGTCTAGAAAAGTGGAAGGTTTTGACAGCGATGATGACACACTAGAAGAGATGAACATTTACCTGGAGTTGCATGTGTTTTAACTGTTCATGGCCACAAACAAGAAAAAAAACCTGTATGCTGTCAGGGTGGGATTTAGAAACAACAGTATGAACTCACTGACTGCCATAACTATCTTTACGGTAGTGGTGGGCGGATTGATCTATAATATTGATATTTCAAAACCAACGCCAGTGCCAATATTGATCAATTCTTGCATGATGAGATCAATACCTAAAATGACCAGTGTGCTGCTGATTTTTCTAAAAATTGTTATGTTTTTTTGTAAAACCTAATCTACCAGAATGTACAAGCTGTCAGAGCAGAATGATATTTTAACACAGGAATATCATAATTGTTGATACCCATAAACATTCAATTTTACTGTTTTGCACCAAAGCAGAAAAAAAAAATAAAGTACATGATTATTTTCTGGTTGAAAAATTAGTTATTTATTTTTATTCACATATTAGAAGTCACACTTCTAACCTATGTAAAAAATAAAAAATAAAAAATAAAAAAGTGATATGTATTGGTTTCAGTGATACTGGCCCTACTTTACTTGGTATTGAATTGATACCGAATTTTGCAGCACCACACACCACTACCATGTGGTCTGGCAGGCGGTAAACCAACAGTAATCTGTGGGTCTTGCACTGTATGGGACTATAACCCTTGAAAACGTCAATGGCCTCTCTGAATCATCAGCTAAAACACTGCTGTGATCTGCATCAACTCCATGGTTCCCTGTCTTACTGTCTTCAATTTCTAGATGTTAAACAGAAAAATCCAGAAAAGCTGAATGCACTTTGTTAAGTGACTTTTTGGTGTATTGATACAACCCACGGTCTGCATGATGTTTATCTTATCAAAATGCACATTGTTTAAAAAAACGATCAGAGCTTTTTATCACAAAATGTCAGCTTTTGTACAAACTTTGGAATTGGCTCTGAAGAAGTGAACTTAGTCCCATCCAAAT
This sequence comes from Thalassoma bifasciatum, assembly GCA_008086565.1. Lineage (NCBI taxonomy): Eukaryota > Metazoa > Chordata > Actinopteri > Labriformes > Labridae > Thalassoma > Thalassoma bifasciatum. The sequence goes on from RPOG01002488.1 coordinate 67,394, forward strand.
AGTTGTTAATAAAAAGCTGTTTTCTGATTGCTCAATTTTTTTTTCTCAGTTCAAAATGCAATCTCAGTATGCAAATGCGCTGTGAAAAAAGGCGAGGAGCCAAGCGTGATGGTCACGATTCAACAGGAAGCTTTAGTGTTGGCAAACACTCGCTGTGTCTTCGGTAGGTAACACAGAAAAGGAAAGTCAGATATAGAGGAGGCTGTGAGTGGGAGAAGAACAGGATAGAGTGAGTCAGCTCACTATGCTTCAGTTTTACATGACGGGCCAATGTGTAGCAAAACCTAGAGAGCAGAGACACATTGAGACAAATGCTAAAGCCGGTCCAGTGCTTTATGAATACCTTTAAAATCATGGTTCAAAAATGTCTTTGGCACTGTCATCTCTGAATTCCTGAAAGCTTTTCCGTCTTCTTTGGTTGAAGGAACATAAGAAGGCATATATCATTGAAACGTTATCATCGATGCATGTTTGGACACGGTGCCTACACACTGAGTGATATCAAAGCAGCACCAAAGCAGGTGTGGAAATCTGTTTGACAGACTGGAGTAACCTTATTGTATACAGCATTTTCCTGATGCTTCCCCCTTTACTGAATGCAAGAGGGATTACTGAACAAAACACATTGATGTCAAAAAATACCACAACAAGATGAATTAAAAAAGCTAGAAGGACCAAAAAAAGAAGAATGCGTTGCCATAGATATGTAAACTGTGTTTGGGAAAGGCATTTGACCTGAAGATGAAAGTATTACATTTGTTTTTTCTATCATGGAGTTAACAAAGCTTTTTGGAGCCAATATCTACTTTCATACACACCAGTCTTTTCAGATCTATGAAAAACCAGATACAGGCCTCATGAGGACTGAAAAAAAAAGAATGACCCTGTAGTCAGACCTCTGGCGCTCGACAAAAGCTTCATTTGCAACTTTGTTATCCTTCAAAGGCGTCTTGTTTATGAGAGAGTGACTCACGTTGCAGCCCACCACGGCCTTAGGCCTGGAGAAAGATGAGAAATGTACAATGTCTTTCCAAATTGCCCTTCTCTGGAAAGGTCACGCTTTGCATTGTGAAGGAGACACATGGACTTTGAACGGAAGAAAACACAAAACTAATCTGACTTCCACTCCCAGGGAAAATAACACGTTTCTGCTATTATAGCATCAGCCATTTCCAGCTTCTAAAGGTTAGCAAGTTAGCTGGCTAATGATTGATAGCTGCTTACTACCACTCACACCCACACCCAGACAGGTCCATCCCACCCCAGTGGGCAACATGCCTGGAAAGCCGCCCCAGCATGACAAGCAGCAAATAGAAAAAACTGTGATTTGTTGAAGTTGCTTTGTTTTCCTCTGTGATGAGCTGAAGTGTGTCTTGCAGGAAACTGTTGTAAAAGACTGCCAACAGGGAAATCGTGATATAAATGATTGTTCAGTTTTGAATGTTTTTGATGTCTATATCTGTTTTTAAAATATTTGCAAACCTTGGCACCCAAAATTCAAGCAAACTTTTCAGATGAGTCAATATAGTAATAGTAATAACTCCAAGGGGCACTACGGATACTAAAAGGGACTGTTGTAATTTCAGATGTGGGTCATGCTACCAATAGAAAAAAAAGTAACAAATGATAAGACTTTACAAAAGTGCAAACGCCACAATAAAGCAAAATCAGATGAGTGTTTTTTTTTTCATCATTTGCTTCAAGTATCAAGTTTGGGGGCGGCGGCAGTAGCTCAGTCCATTGGGACTTGGCTTGGCAGGCGGAAGGTTGCTAGTTCAAGTCCCAGCATGGACTGAAAATCGGAATTTGTCAAGGTGCCCTTGAGCAAGGCATTGAACCCCAAATGCTCAGGGTGCGCACTGATGGTGCAGCTCCTTCACTCTGCATCCTCCACCAGTGCATGTTTGTGTGCAAAGTACAATTTGTGCATGTGTGTTTGTGTATATAGCATGATTAATTTCAGAGTGTAAAACAAAATTTCTCCAACAGGAGATTGAATAAAGGATATCTTATCTTAAGTCATTTGCACTGTCCTCATCAAATAATCCAAAAAAATACATGAAAGAAAGATATAAATCTTCTCAGCCCCTGGCAATCAATTGACAGTCGGAACGCAATCTGTCCACGGGCTGTCCACACTGCAGAGTGGCAATACAGAGGAAACCACAAGTTGTGACAAAGAAAAGTGTATGTTTACAGTTTGGGATTGATGGGAAGAACACAACACTCATTGGAAAATGTCTCTGCTCTTTGTTTAGTTCTCTTTCTGCAGCAACTACTTATCATTATAATTCAGTTGGATTCAGGATGTTTCTTTTACAGCAGACATATAACAGCAAAAATAACAATGTCAACATATACGTCTGAGTGCCAATGAAAATGCTGTGAATAGCATTTCCCTTCCCCTCATTCTCTTTTGGTGCTTGTCATCTTATCTCTTTCTTCCTGAACTACCACTTACACAGGTAATGTGTTCCACTCAAAATGCCTCCCTGCAGATCTGCCGCACCAGGGGACACTTTGACATTCTGCGTTATATTCAGTTTATTCTTCAAAGGCCTTGTCAGAGTGCCAGCTTGAATTTCTAAGTATGTTCGTTACTACCTTAGAAAAAGCATCATTTTTTATTGAGACCAAGAGGTGGTATAGTAACGAGCCTGTGGTTTACTCTTACTTATGTTTTTTCAAGTAAAATGTGATTGGTGAGTAATATTACCCAGAAAAGAGACATTATTGCCCTGTTATGACATTTAAAGTTGGTAAGCCGCTCTCTTGGAAATTTTTCAACAGTTTTTTCCACCATGCTGGCTGATGTCAGATTAAATGAGCCACACCATGACTTCTGCTCCGTTTTATAAGGACAACTTAACTTGTTTTATACAACCCCAATTCCAATAAAGTTGGGAAAGATATTTGATATTCAAACTGATAAACTTTTTTGCTTTTGTGCAAATATTTTCTCATTTTGAAATTGATGCCTGCGACTCGTTTCAAAAAAGCTGAGACAGGTTCATGTTTCTCACTGTGTTACATCACCAAGCCCCAAAGCTTCAACAATTAGAGTCCTCAGCTCAAAAACACTTATTGAGTGTTGTTAGAAGGAAAGGTGATTTAACACAGTGAGAAACATGAACCTGTCTCAGCTTTTTTGAAACCTGTTGCAGGCATCAATTTCAATATGAGAAAATATTTTTACCAGATGAATAAAGTTTATCAGTTTGACAATCTTGTCGTTGTAGTGTATTCAATTGAATATAGGTTGAAGAAGATTTTCAAATCATTATATTCTGTTTTTATTTACATTTTACACAACGCCCCAACTGCATTGGAACTGAGGTCATACAACTTAAAATAATGGAAGGAAATTGAACACTAAGCACCAAATTTTGAAATAAAAAAAAAAGACTGGATAATGACAGTAAACATCCTACCTGCATCTTGATATGTCAAGTGCAGATCTGAGTCCTAGAGTGCAAGAGTTCATCCAAGGCAGTGAGCAGGATACAGCTCACAAAGGTAATAAACTTACCAGACACTCCCTCCTCTTTGACATCTGACCGAATATTTTGTTTTTTATTCTGAAATCCTTGTGAGACCAAACCGAGCTGAAGGTATTAATGTCAGAATCCCAGAAAGACCGGCAGATTTCTACGTTGAAGCACAATTTCACTGAATTTTTTGCTGTAAAACTGAGAGAATGTGGTCTATGTTGTGTATGCAAATGCTTGTGCAGCTGCCCGTCAAAAATAATGGCCTGGGTCTGCACAATTCAGCACGCCTGTGGTAAGTAAGCCCTGTTGGAGGTTAATGGTGGCAGACAAGGCATCTCTTAATGTAACTGTGTGGAGACACTGAAAACTGCAAAGTGATTCTTTCAAGATTTATTTGGCCTAAAAGAGAAACAGTTTTATTCAAACATTCTGCACAACAGGTGACAGAGGTCCATGTTGCATCATAAATCTGAACTGCATGCAGAAAAACTATCAAACACAAGCAATTTAAACCCTCTACTTTCAGCTAACTGGGATATTAACACCAAAGATCCACTGCATGAATTTATTCCTGTGGAGTGTGGCCCCGCTCTGCCACTATCCTTTCATTGACTGAATGAACATTATCTGCTGTTTAATACATAAGGCAGTGATTAAAGGTCTGTCTATATTCATAACTGAAGTGACAGAGCTGAGAGGCAGCAAGGTCATTACATGATAAGAGATAGTAAGTTAAACCTACAGGATTCCTCCACTAAGCTCTTCCATTTCTCATTTTAGAGCATTTCCCCCTCTATGACAGGGTGTCGTTCGCCTTCCTCTCTCTCTGTATCCTCTGCCTCAAACCTCACTCGCTATGCTGATCAAAGTACAAAAGTCCTGCTTCATTTATCGACTAGAATGCCTGAAGGTTAGGCTTCTGTTCATAGCAGGGGGAAGTAGGGTCATTGTAGAGTGTGGTGCTGACGGTGTTTGTCAGAAAGAGGCCTTGTTATTTTCATGAAGAATGAGCAATGAAACCGTACTCACAGGGTCATAACCTCGGCTACTTTTTTTTAATCAATTTATTTATTGTACGATCTATATTTTCACAACTATGTTACCTTTGCTGCTTTGCAAGGCTGCCAGCTATAATCCAGCACAATAGAGCAGCCAAAGGAAGTCAAGTCACTGGGCAAGTTTCAAGCTCTGAAAGCTGCAAGGCTTTGTAGTTTTACAGCACAACACTCCGCAGCAGTGCTAAAATCTATATCTTAGTCATGTTGGAGAATATTGTCACTGTGCTTCTGAGTTGTTGCCTCTTTACGCTTTTTGTGCTGCACTTTTTGCATTCAAGTGAGATTTTTTTTTTTCCTGTGGCACAATTTGTATGTGATAGATGTGTTGCACACTTGGACACAACAATGTAATAATTGTCCAGGCATGCAGGGGTGGGTTCTAACTCAACTTTAATTCAGCTCTTTAAATACAGAAACACAGCATGGAGCTTAGCTTGTCCACATGTGCACCCGTGTACCCTAAAGACCCTTAAACTGCCCCCAAAATGCCCGTGTGAGCCTTACTCACTTTAACCATCAATAACACACCAAACATACTACATATGCTCCTGTACTTGAATATTTCACATTTAACTACTGAACAAGATAACATGCAAAACAACAAAAATTAAAGGGGAGGGGGGGGTCCATGTCCATAGACACACTAAACATTATGGGTCCCACAGATGTCTTTCATTGGATAAAGTATAGTAGCCAATAAGGGCCAAAAACTCTGCAACCACTGAAACAATATATATTGATAAATGCGCATCTTATTCAGAAATACTACACATTGAAACATCCAAAGCAAATGCAAAAGCTGAAATACGCTGCAAAGAAAACAAATGCACTGTAAGACGTTAATCCACTGCACATTAACATTTATAGAGGCTACAATAGCAAAAAAAAAAAAAAAAAGTTAAAAGAGGAAAATAACGCTCCTGGTTTCCTCTAAAAGGGACACAGATCACTCCTGAACATGTGATATCTTTTTCACTCATCGGCCCCAAACGGAAAAATATAAAAGTGGCAGTTGTATATGCTGGACTGATACCTCATTATTTCTAAAGTGCTTTGAATTTTCTATTCATGAACATGTGCTGTCCTCTCAAAAAGTACTCTCAGGGTGAACAATTCAACAGGAGGGACTTACTGAGATTAATGGCAACAGCTGAGTGTGCAATTTGGACTGAGTAAACTTATTGGACAGCAGCCCATCGCTCACTGTATATGAAGGGGGTATTTTGGCAAGGACAGTGACGACAACACAGAGAGTCTAAGAATAATTAGCAGATGGCCTGGAAATGATAAGAGTACAGCTTGACAACAAGGTGAAAGCAACCACTCGTAAATTGGAAAGAGCAGTCTCCTATAATGGAGCTGTCAGCCCGCAGCATGACCGTGAGTACATTTCAGCATAGAGGACATGATGAACCTGAAGTGATTGTTACAGGTACACTTCTGAACAGCAGACTTTCCAGTGTCATTACAAAGCCCTATCATGTAGTACCTCTGCCCAGCAGAAGCAGCACACTTATGCACACTTACAGCTTAAAGCCCACAAGTGCCTTTTATGTGTGAGCAGGATGGAAGACACATTTATTATCATTGCCAGCAAATTATTTTGTCTCTTGCCCCAAGCATTTTGATGACTGTATGCATCTGCACACTGATATGCAGATCTATGCTCTTTTTCAACAGCAGCAAAGGCGTTTTAACGGCTCTCCTGACGTGAATTCAAGTCTGGTATTAAAAATGACTATCAAAAATGACGGAACAATATAAGGGGTTCAAATCATCAACTCAGCCAGACAGAACTGTTTCTTTATCACTTATGTCAGGTTGGGAAAATGTATGGATTTTGTGAGAGCCAATCAGGGTGGCTGTAGTTGTTCTCTACCATACAACTTGATCCCAGCTCCTGCTGCACATGCATTAGTGCCCCTGAGCAACACACTGAATCCCAAATATTTCCCTGTTATCTTTCAACAGCATTCCTACCTGGCCACATGGGGGTCATTAGCCATTTGTGCCAGTCCCAAGCTTGGATAAATAGGGAGGGTTGTGTCAGGAACGTCATCTGATGAAAAACCAAAAGCAAAATCAGCATGTAGTCATAGGAATAGGAAACAAGTTATCCACTGTGACCATCACTGCCATAGACTATAACTGTGTTACTAACTGTTTCTGTTTCCCTGGTTCTGGAGGAGTAAGATAGTCCAACCTGGAGCACCTGGGCTCATTGCTGGCAGAGCATAAAAGCCCAAACCCAGAGCCTTTTCTCTCAACCTTGCCCAAATATTGCCAGTCATTCCCTGTTTGTTTGTGCAATAGCTGTGGGTGCATTGTTCAAATGAATCTTTGTTAACTCAATTAAATCTTTTCTGTCTCATTTGTCATGGCCATGGAGCAAGGTTATGACATCTGCTGTAGTGACCCCTAAAAGTGAAAAAGATGAAGGAAGGAGTGGAAGAGCTTATTTTTAAGACAGCTTTGTACAGGAAAATAATACAGGCGCCAGAAGTGAGAAGCCTATCATTTACAAACAAGTGGTGTTTCTTAGCTTCAGCTGAAAAAGTTGTTGCACTATATCACAACTGTTAGGCCAAGACAATCAACAAGAACATCAGAGGCCTGTTCTACGAAGCTGGATTTACTCCTATAGAGGCAACCTCAGGGTCAACCCTGGATTTAATGTCCTACAATAAATCACCATGGCAACTCATGCAGAACAGCTAACCTACTCTGGTGTAGGTTTTGTTCTAGATAAAAGATCAACGAGTGCAAAAGCACCACCCCTGAACAATCAGCTCTCCTAGAAAATGGGCCTGCCTGTTCTTAAAAGAGCCTGTCAGCATTGGTGTGCAGATCATGAGAGGAACACCAAGGAGAGAAAGAGTTTTTAGGGATGGCGGTAATCCTTTTGATGTCTCGAGCAAATCTTGTGCCGAAGATACAGATTTTCATTGGATGAACTGAGCTACATTTACCACCTGATGGAGTCACATATTTCAAATGTAACATGTCACAGTTGCATCTGAAATGATGAGGTTAATAATAATAGTCACACATTGCATTACTGCAGAAATGTGAATTTATAAAATGCACAACTCCCTGTCTCGCATTTACGGGTGAGGAATTGATATTCTGAGACAAAACATACTCACATGGGGAGCCGAACCTCAAAAGGACTCAATGGGAAACATGAACCAAAAGAAGAGCACAGGTGTTTTAGAAAAATTGCACTCTGGAGGGCATTTTAAAAAGTTTGCATTATAGGATGGCTGAAACGCCATTTCTGTGTAAACTGGAGGCTGAAACGCAAAAATACTTTTGCTAAAACTGTTTTGTGTAAACAGTGCCTTAGTGTGTATAAATAAATTAAGCTGGGGTTGAAAAGGTGCTTTATTACAGCAGCCTCTGCTATCAGTGTGTGGATGTGAATGATGCGTGAATGTTACTCGCAGTGTAAAAGCACTTTGAGTGGTCAGAGAGACTACAGTGCTATCAAAGTACAAGTCCATTTTTCATTGACCTCTATGTCATAACAGGTCAGATAAGGTCAAGAGATCTAACATTAGCATTTACAATTATGATAATAGTAGCAGCAGCGGTAGGGGTGAGAATTTCTATTACAGCAGTTGGACTTTAGCAGCTCTCAGAGTAACATTAGCTTTATAAGAGGGATAGTAAAGGTCGGGCTGATATTAATAGTTTCAGCAGATGGAGTCAGGCAGGTCCACAGCAGCAGTCCGTCTGCAGTAATGATCCAGAGGAAACTAGGTGAGCAAGGGAGCTTAAGAGCGGCTCATACAAAATTTGAAGCTTTTTCTCAACATTAAAGAGAACATCTGCCTCTCAAAGTACAACTGGAAGATTGTTTAGAGGAGAGGGACCTGGTTATTGAAGTTCCTACTTCCCATAATACTGTGGGGGACTTAAGAGACTACATGTATGTCCACCATTAAAGGCTGTAGTGTGGAGTGAGGGATAATAGGAAATTTTGGGTTGTTTAAGGGAAGTTACTGCCTGATTAAACTTTTTTAGTTTTAAGTATTATGAGGAGTTCGTGTAGGGAAGCTAACATAGGTCAGATGCTTTTTCTTTCCTAATCCTAGCCAGTACACATGCTGCTGCGTTTAAGCTCAGGTGGAGTCTATAGAAAGTTGTAAGTACAGAGGGATTGCAAAATAAATTAAATCAATAAAGGTAAAAAATAGGACTATTTTTCTACATCTTGTAGCAGGATGGGTTTACTCTCTGCAGAACTGCATAGGTGAAAAAAAAACCAGCTCAGAAATGTCATTTATTTGTGGACGTCAAGGGACAAACCCTGATCAAATACAACTCTCGGATTCCAACAGCAAAGACTGACTTCGATCAAGTCTATTACTCGCTGATTGATAGTGGTTCTGAGATGGTTACCAAAGAGAAGTGATCCTTTGATACAGAATTTATCTTTCATTCACACTGTGTTTCGGAGTCTTTCAGAATCCTGTACTGGATCATGGTGAAACATGAATATGTTTAATGGTCCCTCACTATGCTCCAATCCTCCTTCAGTGTGCTTTATTAAACCAGCACCAGGCAGATGTGTTTTAAATGAGCAGGTAAATGTTGATAGTTTTAGTAACATAGTACAAAGATATTGACATGGGTCAGAGTCAGATGCCAAAACACAAAAAAAGGGTATTTTGCAAAAATGATAATATAAATATCATTACAAATAATCATTTTATTTTTTTCAGTATGTCGTGTTGCAGGCATCCATTTCAAAATAAGCAAATATTTGCACAAAAATACTAAAGTTTTTCAGTTTGAACATTAAATATCTTGTTTTTGTGGTGTATTCAATTGAATATAGTTTGATTTTTTGTTTCTTGGTTCCACTCAAATTCTCTACTGCACAGGTTCTGGCTGCACAATGGTGGCCAATATCAAGGCTGACAGGGTTCTTTTATTTTGGCCATAGAGCAGTAAAAGGCAGAGCAACTGTCCATTCTATATACAGTCTATGGCTACACCATTACCAATAATTAGAATTGGAACATCTTTAACTAAACATTCACTCCATAGTCAGTTGAGTTAGTCAACAGGTAAGTCAACAAACAACTTATTCTGTAACTTGAGCTGTAATTTGTTGACATCTCTTGCATCATAGCTGAAAGCAGCAAAATACTTCTGTCATGATTTGATGGAGATGAAGTGGTTTGAGATTCGTTAAGGAGATGGATTTCTTGCCCTTCACCTTTCAAACAGCAGCACTGTTGACCCAGACAGATCAAAAATACATATAGCAGTCAACACTTCAACAGGCTTTCAGCCATAGTGGCAATGTGAGGAAATAATTCTGGTGCTGATATATGTAAATACCTGGCAGGAAAGATCTAGCAGAGGCTGAAGTTCTTTTTTAGCAATTAAAATAATGTCACCAGTTAAAGGTCACTAGAGCTGAAAATAGAATTAATTTTCACATTCCTTTTTCTGTTTGTCAGGTGGTATAAACAGTCTGGATTCTAAAGAAATCTAGTTAACAAGACTTTGTTTAGGCTGCTCCTTAAATCACAATGTAGATTTTTTTGTGTTGTTTCTTTTTGTTTTAGCAACTTCTTTTCATATCTAATACTACATGTCATGCTTCAACAAATCAAAAGCTTGTACCATTGAACCATTCATAGGAAACCCTGTCTGTGAAATTTCATCACCTTTCCGTGTCTTTCATCCAAAATGTATGACCGCACTCAGATATGGATCAAAAACTTTGGGTCGACTTTGGAACATGTGCCCATAATTTCACCTGATGAAATAGAAGAGGGCAAAGTACGCCGAGTTGTCCACACCTTTGTCAAACTTGTATTTCATCCAGTGAATCAATGTTCAGACTCCTGTTTCAGCGTGGAGCTCAATCAAACTCAAGTTTGATGGATAGGGCTGTTTTTCTTCTTTGTCTGTCTTATTTTCTTTTTCTTTTGTGTCTCTTATTTTCATTCCAAGTGTTTTGGTTTTTATATAACACAACCCCTTAGAAATTCCCCATGTATTTAACAGATAAAGCCTTTTTTTTTGCTTTTTGAGGATGCTTTTTCTCAGAAAGTACATGTTATAGTGTGTCTGTGTTGCTCAGTGACTCACAAAGTTCCTAGTTGTCTCTGTGCTACTGCTGTAAAAGGTCAGATATGAAATGTTTTTAAAGGGCATACCTTGTACAAACTGACTCACTGGCAGATTGTAACCAGGAAACTACCTTAACAATGCTTTCAAACTTTGCAATAAGTACCAGAAACTTTTACGAGTCTATTAACATCAAAAAACGACTTGAATTATTAACAAGACTCAGTAAGAAAAATACAAGGGCATAACAAAAATGAGGCAAACTGAAGCCTTTCATCTCCCTGTCTGTCGTTTCACTCTGACAATAAATGGTGTCTGAGGTATAATTAGCATCAATCTGCCATTCAGCTCAAATTAATGACTCTTAACAGACTGCTCGGCAATATGCTACAGAAGACAGCACAGTGAGACACACTGACAGAGAGAGCAATCATACAATCCAAGCATGTTCTCATCAAATTTTGATAATCTTTTATCCAAACTCTATGCCCTACAATCAATACATCACAGCAAAATCAACCATCTATTACTGATAAACTTAATCAAATTAAAAAAAAGCCAAAACACAATGTAACAGCCCATCTTCACTCACAATAACACATCCATATCCCCAATGAAATCATCATAACAACATCAATTAATAAAGCATGTCAGGGAATAACAGCAAGGGGATTATTTTTATGGCTTGAGTAATAAATTTGACATCACAAATGAAGTGACACAGATTGCAATAATTTAGATGATCAACCCAGTAATATACAAAGGGAAAAGGTCTATCCTCTGTGGTATTATCAATCAACATGTCAAATATTAACAACACCATCATTTTAGTTACGTAAACAGGCTGTCATGTGGGGGTATAACTCGCTTTTCTGGCCCACTGGAAATATTTCACAGCTCCAGTACAACATCCCAAGCCAACCCAACAAACTGTGACTGCTATATCCACACTATGGCTTTGAATGAGTAAAAGGTGTTTTACTGCTAGAGGTTTTGGTTATACAGTAACAACAGAGATAACAGTGTTCTCACAATTTCAGATGCAATAAAACAAACAGCTGCCTTATTGATTTTTAAACTCTGTCCTTGTTGGATTTTTTTTTCCGTAAAATCTATAAACAAGCAGGGTGGTCAAACGATCAATATAAACAAGTTGTGTGTCATATTTAGTAATACTTGTACGTATTATTGTTCATGTTTAATGTGGTATATGCTGGAGCCAAATTATTTGTAATTGCCTCTAAATCTGGCCAAAAGAGCTGTTAGTATTGTACGATTAACTATTAACTATTTGTTTTTAGATTGTTTTTTTTTTTCCCAGTATACAATATTAATAAAGACTTTAACTTCTCCTCAGACTGATACCTTCATTGCTCGGAACCAAGTGCACTTTATGCAACTGCAACTTCTAACCTCATGCAACTTCTCTCTTGTATTTTGTACTTTGCACTGGTAAATTACTATTCTGCACATTATCGTACATTTTGCACATTATAGTATATTTTGCACATTATAGTATTTACATATATTCTATAGATTCCACCTCTACCATAACTTCTCACCTCAATCAACTTCTCCTCTGTATTTTGTATCTTGTTTTTTAGTCTTGTCTATTGTCTCTTGTAAATTGTACATAATAGTATTATTATTCTATATTTTCTATTTTTACTAATGTAGCCGGGAGCCCGACAAAAATTTTGTTATGCCTACATAATGACAATAAAAATAATCTCTCTTGAATCTTGAATCTTGGTCTTCAGTGTGCTGTGACTACTTCATCTAATATCCAGCCTACAGCCTCAGTTACATGTACGGAAAATAAATCATTTATCAGTCTTGTCACTGATGCTCTTGTTTGCTTTATAGGTCATACAGAGACTTATATATTAAAATCAGTTGGCTTGATATACAGTAAAAAATCTCTAACAGGTGTAGTATAAATTGCTAATAATGACCCCTTGATTGAAAAAAAAAAAAAAGCAGATGTGAAAATTAAGTGGATTGAAATTCAAATCAAAGTCTTTGTCCCAATTTTGTGTGTGCACACACAAAGGCACACACAGTGACATTCAGCTGATAATACCGTGATATCAGGGCAATGTGACTTTGCTGCAAGCCCTCTTAACTTCCACTACCAAGGTTATTAAAAGCAGCTTACTGATCTGTGCAGTCCAACACAGCAGGGAGTAGAAAGAGCAACAGTGAGAAAGTTTATAGCTTAACTTAGTCTTTGTAGTGCTGAAAAATCCACATCAAAGTTATGAACATTTTGTTAGAAAAGGGATCTTTTACTGACTCTCTGTGTCCTCAATCGCTTTGTATCCAACCTTTGTCAGCAATTAAACTCTTCTAGCAAGAAATTTAGATCAAAAGGACACACACACACACACACACCTGTGTGCGCTAACAAACATAAATGCATACATACTTTAAACACAGATAAATTGCTGTGTCACTGTATTTTGTCAACAGCTCATGAACTTTCATGAAATCATGATCAGGAGCATAGAAATTCAAAAAATAATTTAAATCATTGTCAAAGCTTCCATCAGCTTGTTTTCGCCTCTTTTGGCATGATCCTTCAGGAATTGTAGTTTAGTATAAGCAGGTTTGAGTTGCATGAGAATGTTTGTTGGTGGTACATGAATTCATCTTGAACCAACAGACTTTGGGATGTGGGAGAAAAACAGTCTGTGTTATACGTGAACACATGTGGAAGGTAATCCATTATGATGATACACTTTTTAGTGTCAAACAGACTGTGTAAGGAAACTAATTTACACTCAGTGAATTTTGAAGCCTTGAGTTGAGTATTTTTGTTTGTGCCATCTTGGTTTTGAATTGAAGCTGGAGCTCATAGAGTGTTGCTGATAGCGGGTGGGAGAAGTTATCCAGAGCGGCCGCGATAGTGGACACAGAGAAGGAATGATACAATATTTGCTGTATCCCTCATGTACCTTCGGAAGTCAGGTGTACAGCTCTTGAGACTCTCTCACACAATGCTGCAGGTGCTCACAGAGCTGTTTTTTAAAGTCTATGGTGTGTTTACGAAGCTACAACTGTTATCCATGCTATTAGCCACAGTTGGAGGCAGTGAGCATGCGCAGCAGCTGACACTGAGCCATGGAGGAGGAGACGAGTTGTGTGTATGCAAATAAACGAAACAAAAGTTATCGAAAATTCCTGGTATGAAGTGGAAATTCAATTTTACCTTTTCGAGTGAAACTAAGTTTCCATTTCGTTACTGTAGAGTGTGGGGGAGGGAGGAGGAGGAGGAGACTAACTAGCCATGGACGAGCAAGAGCACACCCCTCCCTCCCTGTTTAAATGCGTACACTGGACTCCGTCCCCCTCGACATTTGTACAGTTTTGCTTGTTTTGACATCGGAGAACAGGGAAGAAAAAAAAAAGAAAAGAAGAGGAGGAAACTCAGGGGAAAGAGAAAGAGGTTAAGTCAAGATACAAGTACTAGAGAGTACATAAATGGCAAAACGTCAGACCCAAGCGTCATTACACACTGCCACTGCTGGGCATGCCACCCAAGTGCCAGATAAAGCTAACTATCACAGAATCAAAATTTAATCTTTCCAAAAGCTAATGTACATGGACAGATTTTAATGTTTCATTCAGTGTCCAGTTTTCAGGACATGCTTTTCTTTCAACCTTCAGTCACTGAACTTCAGCAGCTCACTTTAGTCTTTCTGATGCTGAAAGGCAGCTGTGGTGAAAGGAGAATATTTCTGAGAACAAGAGAAAGAAACACTGCAACTCGAGGAAAAAAAAATAGAAAAGATGACCCAGGCTGTCACTGTGAGTTGAATGAAAACCTCAATGTGTTGATAGAGACCGAATCAGCTGTGTGGAAGCCATATTGGTAACACACTGAAGACCTAAGTGAACCCACAGACGGACGTCATATTCGACACGACTTAAGTCATTATCAGGTAGTGTTTGAGACGTACCCCGTGTAAAGTTTGGTGAGTGAGGTAAAGAGACGAAAAGGAGGTACAAAGACTAAAAGAGGGAGGGGACGGGGGAGGGAAAGGAGGAGAAAAGTAGAGGTAACGTCACAGGGAATATAAACCCAACCCTTCCCTTTTATATTCTCCACAGCTGCTGTACATCAGATCTTTCAGTGAAGGGAAACTCAGGGTCATTTTGGAAGTTTCTGTTGTCATTAGGATTTGAAAAGAGTAAACACAGTCGTTTGTTAATAAATGGCTTCACCCAACGACTAACCATGAGTGAAAGAAAAGTTTTTATGTTATCATTCATATTCCCTGATAAAAGGCCAACTGTATATGTGTGATTCTGTTTAAGTTTTCTGTTATGGGCTTGTTTTGAATTGAGGTGTGGATACTCTCAAGCTGACACTTCAGGAGCTTCATTTATTAAGAATTTCTGCCTTCTCATACCCCTGGCTGCTGCCTAGCACCGCCTTTTTTCTCCCTAAAAGTTAGGCTCTTAAATGTTGTCATTTTATCCTTTTGCTGATATGCTCACCTAAGATTTACATACCACTTTATTCCACTGAGCACACTGAGACAAAAGACTTAGGATAAATTTAGCACAGATTATTTGAGTTTTCACACAGCAGGACAAGATACTTCTTAGTATAACATACAGATTCTCAGTGAAACAACCACTCCTGTTCATGGGACAATTGTGTAGGTTTAATGCAGGACAAGGGTGCCATGTTCCTCCACTTGGCACATTTGGTTATTTTAAGACCTTTAAGACATTTCCTTTAGATGCATTCATTTCACTCGCTGAAGAGCACCATGTAAATTAGGGGGTGAAAGTATCTGCTGACAGACATTAGTCAAAGGCACATTCGTCAAGATCACAATGTAACGTAATGTGGCTCTTTGTGTTTGCCAACAAAACAAATAAAAAGTAAAAACTTAACAACACCTTTCTAAAAGTTAAGTTACTAAAAGTTAATATTGTTTAGGATGGTGGGACTCATTTTGAGCACATCACTCAATTTGAGTTGCATCACTCAAACAGTATTGAAAGACAATGAAAAACACTCCATAAGGGAACAAGTGGGTAGTAGCAGCATGCCAACACGCAATACCCCTCAACTACTGATAAGGAGAATTATCAGCCTTTCCTGAAAAGCCACTGTATATATTTAATAAATAAAATAAAATAAAAATTGAAATAGAACAATGATGTTCTTTGTGGCTAAAGCTACTGATTGGACGATTGGGTCTGGCTTTGTTACAGGCAGTCTGTGTTATTTTGTGGTCTCTTGAACAGAATCCATATAAAAGACCAGCCCTGACAATATGAGTCTCAACATGTATTCAAAGGCTGGCTCATGAAACATTTGTCTTTCAAGATCTGTTGCTATCCATGGATACTACTTTGATTTTCCTGTGCTCATTAGTATTTTCTGAAAAGAATATTCCCATTTGACCCTCAGCAGAAAGCCTTGTTCTGAAGACCACCCTCAAAACCCAAAGTGACAAGAGAAGATAACAAAGGTTGAAAATGAGGAGCCTCTTAGATATCGCAATTAAAGGAGTGACCTTTCTTACCAATTAATTGTCCACATAAAGGACAGTGGTGAAAGGTGAGGTGTCATTGTGGTTCATCTTTAACTCTCCTGGGGACAGTCCTATGTTCGGCTTCCTGACCCTCTTAGCTTGAGTACAACGGCTGATTTAATCCTCACCTGTGGAACAGTTGTTAGAAACGATAATCAGTGTGATACATTAGTGATGCATTTAATTGTGTCAAGAGGTCCTCTAACAAAGACAAATGCCTTTTTAATATAATATCAACAATGTTCTATTTCACTTTTCTTTTCAGTATCGACCATCAGCTCTCTGGGGACGCAGAACTTGAGAAATCACATTAAAAATAGCAATCCTATTTCTGTGAATCTCTGTCCTACTTTTCTAAAAGTTAATGACTGCAGACATAATCTTCACTCCAAATATTGAGGCCAGTTTTGAGGTTGTTCTCTCTGTCTGACAATATAGCCAAACCTTCCCTATCTTTGGATGTCGGACTGTTTTAAAAACTTTAAAAGTTGAACCACTTACAGAAAAACCTACATGCAGTTCATTTGCAGGGCCTTACAATATCGAACTTCTAACCTATGCCGTACAATCTACACGTAGGTATAAATGCATTTACTTGAGTCTAACTGCTGGAAATTTAACTCCTAACCTATGTCCCACTATTTAATCTTTAGGTCATATAAGACCAAATCAGCAATTGTGCTTTAACATAATAGAATAGTCCACATTGGCTAAATATTATGAATTTTGTTGTTCCAGTTCCAAATGTCATTTATCAACCTGTTTCTTGTGTCATTGGTGTTACCTTCATTTGCACTTATATGAAATGTTTTATGAAAAAATGGATTCATGTGACTAATGCAAAAATTTTAAAAATGCTGACTCATGCTGTCTTGGAGCTAGATTGGAAACCAGTTTGTAAAATAATTATGTTTAAGAAAATTGTCACGAGGGTTACCACCTTTGTCTCTCACACCAGTGACTAGGCCTGTGTGTATCATTAGCATATTTAATCTTGTTTTGAGTATGTTTTTTAATGGGCCAATTTTTTTCCCAACAGTTTCCAACTTTTGATATCTGCCTTTTCATTCATTTTATTGCCTTCATTAATTTTGTAATTATAATCTAAAAGGTGGTAACACCTACAGAAATTCAATAACAAAGCAATAAAAAAAAGAAAAGTATTCTTAGTGTCCATTATGGCTGTCATAGTGGTCAACTGATGGATATTACAATTTAATTAAATGAATGAAAACTGAATTACATTTTTCAACTTTCTGGAAAATCTACGTATTTTGATAGTGACCTTGATATGGTTTCAATTTGGAGAAGCTCTGGATGCAGTCTACATTCATTTAGCTCTATATCACAGGCTTTTTCATCTTTCAGTGAATTGTTATTATTATTGTTGGTGTTTTTTCTTTCAGAATCTGCTGCATTTTGCACATAAAAGTGTCTTTCAGCAACAATTAACTTCTTTATAAAAGGCCAAAACAGGTCGATTCAAAGGACATTATTTGCTTTGTTTTAACAGAATGCAGGTTGAGCGTTTCAAATAATCTCATTGGGAAATGAATTCATTAACACTCAATTTAGAATGAAAGGATTCCTCTTGAACTATTTTAGTGTTCAAGTGAAATGAAATGATTTGATGAGGAGAAGATGAAGCAGAAATAACTCAAAGCAAACGTATTCAGTGCTGCAATTAGCATGCATGTGCCAAACAGCTCAAATTAATGAATCCTAATGGACTCCACTGCAAGATGTTGCAACAGACTGCACAGAGAGGGAGACAGGGTGAGCCAACTTCACTCTTTATCTCAATCCTTCCCTCGCTTAGTTTCTCTTGTCTCTCTGCTTATCACATTCTCAAGTCCCCCTGCTTACCTCTCCCTCCTCTCTCTCTCTCCCCTGTCTCCTATCTCTCTCTATAGCCTGAAGACAACTTAAAGCCAGCTGTCTGTTTCTGGAGAAAGATCTAGTACAGGAGAGATACAGAGGAGTAAGATATGTAAAGAGGAGAGCGTGTCCTTGTCAAGAAAAGCTTCTTATAAGTCTCCTGAAAACTTTCTGGCACTTCTCACTGAACAATTAGTATTTTAGCTTCAGGGTGTGCGTCAGTGTCTGTGCATGCATGTGAGGCTGTGTGAAGTTTAGAACCTGCAGTTGCCTGGACTTAGAAAAACACTATTGTTAATGATTATCCGCGCTTGTATAAGTCCCCATGCTCCATTTATCTGTTACTCTAAGCAGAAGGAGGTGGAAGAGAAAGAAAAAATAGCTGGATGAAATGAGGAAATTGAAAGGAAGCATGAGGAGTTTTGATTAGCCTGCTGACATGGATATGAGCACCTGGTGTCTGGTATTCCTTAGAAAGCTTTTGAAGCATGCAGGAAGATGCGTTTTGCTTTTCACACTTATTTAGAAAGAGAAGAAGAATCTACAGCCATGCCAGTGGCTCTGTGTGGCAGTGCTTACTCACAGCAGTGCTGTGAGCTGAATACTTTAATCAGCATGCTAATGTGATCCTTATTTGCAAACAAATGTAAGACAATCAGTCCAATGGCTGGTTGTGTGTTTTGATGTATTATTTTGGTTGCCCACATAATCAAACACTATTCACCTTAAATAAACCGTACTGTAGGAGTCATTGTAGGTACGACGGGACGACAGTCTGGTTACAATCAGTAGTGAAGTGATAGGAGATGTTCTCGAACTTCGATTTAGAAAGAAGTATTATAGTTTACATCGTGGAGTTCACCTTTAACGTGACTACCCATTGATCATAAGAAGAATGAGTTCGTTGTATGTGCCAATAAAGTCATTACAGGTTGATAATCTTAAGTTTTGATCATGATAACAGACAAAACCCCTTTGTGGCAAAGCACACTGTAAGTCTTTGATGTAAATTTACAGCATAATCCCAACAGTTATGCACTGTGTGTGGGTATTTTACAATGATATGCAATACATTTTTGGAATCCCAACACCTACCCATGGTCGTCAAGATCAAATACTCAAACTTATTGTGATTTCCTGAGTCCATTTGAGGCTCATTGTCAGGGATCTACTGCTGCATCACTTCCTAACTCATGGTTGCAATGATTGTTACATTGTAGTTAACAAAGGAATTCTGGGTAAAGCTTGTGAGCTGAGGCTCTGCGAAAAAGCTGGTAGGGGGCTGAAAGGTTTTAGACTGAAAGGCTCTTCTTTTTTCAAGTGTGTTTTGTCAGAAGGAAAGGGAAAATCACTGTACCTTTGTGTTAGCTCACTTCATCTCACATGCCAAAAGTCTTCTCAAAAGTCACAAAACACACCTTCAAAATGAAAAATTACCTCTGGTCTAGAGGTCTTTTTTCTCCAGATAGACCAACAACAAAACATTGCATAGAAAGGACCATTGGATCTCAGTGACCAAAGCTGAGCTACAGTACAGAACTGCTAGAACAAGCCCATGCTTGGAGCGGGAGTTGAACCAGCGACCTAAGGATCAACGATAGAACCATCCTCTACAGTCCTCCACTCTGCCAAGTAAGCTATTCAAGGGGGTGTACAACACAGAAAGCAGGAGATCCTTTTGACAAGCCTACAAAAAGACAACAAGCAGGGAAAGGGAAAATCACTGTACCTGTGTTGTTGGCTCACGTCATCTCACATGCCAAAAGTCTTCTCAAAAGTCACAAAACACACCTTCAAAAGGTCTTTTTTCTCTAGATAGACCAACAACAAAACATTGCATAGATAGGGCAATTTGATCTCATTGACCAAAGCTGAGCAACAGTACAGAACTGCTAGAACAAGCGTATGTTTCGAGCAGGAGTTGAACCAGCGACCTAAGGATCACAGAGAGAACCACACTCTACAAAGTCAGCTATCGAAGAAGGTGTACAGCACTGATAGCAGGAGATCCCTTTCACAATTTCTCCAGATAGACAAACAACAAAACATTGCATAGATAGGGCCATTGGATCTCATTGACCAAAGCTGAGCAACAGTACAGAACTGCTTGAACAAGCACGTGTTTCGAGAGGGAGTTGAACCAGCGACCTAAGGATCACGAATAGAACCATCCTCTACAGTCCTCCACTCTACCAAGTGAGCCCTAGAAGAGGGTGTACAGCACAGAAAGCAGGAGATCCCTTTGACAAACCTTTAAAAAGGCAACAAGCTGGGTAAGGGAAAATCACTGTACCTGTGTTGTTGGCTCACTTCATCTCACATGCCAAAAGTCTTCTCAAAAGTCACAAAACACACCTTCAAAATGAAAAATAACCTCTGGTCTAGAGGTATTTTTTTCTCTATAGATAGACCAACAACAAAACATTGCATAGAAAGGACCATTGGATCTCATTGACCATAGCTGAGCAACAGTACAGAACTGCATGAACAAGCACATGCTTCGAGAGGGAGTTGAACCAGCGACCTAAGGATCACGGAAAGAACCATCCTCTACAGTCCTCCACTCTACCAAGTGAGCTATCGAAGAGGGTGTACAGCACAGAAAGCAGGAGATCCTTTTGACAAGCCAACAAAAAGGCAACAAGCAGGGTAAGGGAAAATCACTGTACCTGTGTTGTTGGCTCACTTCATCTCACATGCCAAAAGTCTTCTCAAAAGTCACAAAACACACCTTCAAAA
>RPOG01002489.1:20150-82527 GCA_008086565.1 Thalassoma bifasciatum
GTGTTTTTTTTCCTGAGAAGTTAGTTTCTCATTAGTTATTGGACGTTAAAAACTGCGATATAAGTTTCGTTTTACGATAGTTGACAGCTGCCGTTCGTGAGTAGTTTTTATCGGGGATATAAGAAACTTCGGGAAAGAGCCAAAAGGAGACTAAACCTTCTGAAGAAGAAGAAATAAATATTTTTATTTCTCTTTTTTACTTGGCTCCACCGGAAATTCTCTACTGCTCAGACTCTGGCTGCACAATGGCGGCTAGAGAAACGGGATTTTTTGGCTTCAAAAACATAGAACGGTGACAGGCGGAAGCACGCTGTTCATTCTATAAACAGTCAATGGTTTAAACATGATTGTTCTCTTGAAAACAGAAATTATTCAGCTTAAAGGTTGAAATGTTGATTTGTGATGAATCAGAGTGGAACAAACAGCTGAAGACGCCTTAAAGAGGTTGATGCACTTGTTCTGCTCTGGTCCAGTGTTGTAGATTAAACCTCTCTGACAGAGTCAATCTTATTAAGCATGATAATCTCTGACTGAGCCCGGCGGCGGCGGCGGTGGCGGTGGCGTCTCATTTCACTGAGTGCTGATTCCTGAAGGCGCTGAGATGATGGACGTCTTTCTTCTTATCTGGTTCAGATTAGGTCGTACAAAGGATTCTCACATTCCTCCCCCCGCAGCTCTCAGAGGCCGACGCTGCTCGCGGACTTGTGGGAGATCTGCGTCACGAATCGGAGCGAAGGCGAAGGCGAAGGCGAGCCAGCAGCAATATCCTTCTATCACCTCCTGGAGGGTTGAGGTGCCTCGGAGCGATGTTCATAAATGTCAGTCGTGCCCCTGCAGAGGACGAGCCGCTGAATTAATATTACACGTCAAACAATGCTCAATCCTTTTTTATTGGTCTGCTCCGTTCGCACACACCGCCTGAGCCTCCGGGCGCCGCGTGAGACCTGCGCGGGCCTGCGTGGCGAATCCAGGCCGCACATACAGTCAGCGATCTATTATTAGGAGAAGATAGTTTCACTCAGAGGACGGTTTGGAACAGGAACTGCAATCCTGTCCAGACAATCAAATATTTCTAATGGATCGACATTTTCTCCGGAGGATTAAAGAGAAAGGGCGGCGGTTTAAAGAGCGCCATTTCCCTTTATTGGACGATCTATCTGAACCCAGTGTTTGTGCTACATTACGTGATATGACAGAGCAGGGAATTGGATATTAAATGTCTCAAAACTCATCATTTTCAGCTCTGATGTATGTACACAGAGCAGAGCAATCAAACGTCTCACTCTTTTCATCTTATTGATTGAAGATTCTTTTGGCCATAAGGAGTCAAAATTCTGAGATAAAGAGTCTAAATTCTGAAATTAAAGTCAAAATTTTACAACAAAAGTCACCGTAATGACATAAAAACTAAAAATTTTGAGATAAAAAATGTAGGTTTTGAGACAAACAGTCAAAGATGTGACATAAAGACTCAAAATTTTAAGATACAAAATCAAAATTCCTACAAAAAAGTCAAAGGTATGGCATAAAAAAGTCAGAACTCTAAAGCCAAAATTTTACAAAAGAAGTAAAAGTTATGAGGAAATGGGTCAATATTTTTAAAAAAGTTTGCATTACGAGGCAAGAGGTCAAAGTTATTACAATAAATATCAAAATTTTGAGACATAAAGTCTAAATTCCATGTAAAAAGTATTTATTAAGGCAAAAGAAAGTCAAAAATTGTAAATAAAAAGTTGAAAATTCTAAGACAAAAAGTCAAAGATGTGACATTAAATAGTCAAATTCTGGAATAAAAGTCAAGATTGCACAACGAAAGTCAAATTTATGACATAAAAAGATAGTGGACATTCGAGGAACTGCGATTTTTTTTTTTTTTTTTTTTTTTTTTTGTATCAGCTTCATTTCTCACGGGTGGACTTGGCCACTCTGTATTTGTATATGTTTGTCTCCTTGAAACTATTAATGGCTCTAAAATCATCATTTGGTGTCGACACAAACAACTTCTCATCCAACGAAAATATCAACAAAATTGTGTTTGAATATAAAACTAACCAGACGTAGAAAGGATAAGAAAACTGAGCTGTAGTTTAATCTTTGCCCACAGTGTTACTGAGAATAATAAATAATATTTTTTGCTTTCTTAACCCTTCAGGCTATGACTGAACTTTGAGTCTTATTATTTGAGTTATAACAGAGCGAAGACGGCTCTAACTGCTCCAGTCTCCGTATTAAACCAACTCCCTGAAATAACAGTTGTGATTGGCCAGGCTTGAGTCGGGTCAGATGGAAATCAGTCTCAGCTGCACAGAAAGAAAACATGAGTTTGCAGAAAAGTGTTGGGGGCTGAATTTCACGTATGTGTCTTTGAATCTGCACCTGTTTACATAACGGCGTCCGTTACAGGGCGAAGTATGGGAATAAAAACCTACTTGTCATGGATTAATTCCTCTCCTGACAGATATTTGCTGCTGGAACAAGCCCACATGTCGATGCTGCCGTCAGCTGAATGCGGCCTGTGTTTGTGGCCTGTGATGGACGCTCTGTGGGGCCTCGCTGCTTTTTATGACGCCAGATGGTCGACCTGTTTCACAATGCAGCGTCGTGTCCCGCACACTGATACCTAAAACCTGCGGTGGGAACTGGATGTAAAGTCCAGATGACAGTAGCAGGTCGTTGCTCAAACTGCTCTCCAGAGTCCGGAGCCTCTCATTCAGCGTTCAAAGCCTGGCGCTCTTCTCTTCAGTTTTTTATTCTTTCCGCCGTTTTCTCAGGGCGTGTTTATTCTCCCGCCATCTGCTGACAGAGCCGATCAAAATTTAAACAAGCTGGAACATTTACAGCTGTTTTCTCTGCTTCGTTGGGTCGTAAAGTTTACGATTATTTAGTCAAAGAAACACAATATTCATACTTCATAAAGGGAACGATATGTTCTTATATTTTCTTTAATCTAAACACAAATCAGAGACGATACTTCAAACAAAACTACAACATTATGAAAAAAAAGTCCAAAAAGTAGCAAAAATGTGCAAAAGGCAACAAAATTAGAAAGAACATTTTGGAAGAAAACTTTAAAAAATTTAGAAAGTACATTGGGCAAAAACATGGAAAAACTGAAAAAGAAGCAAAAAATGGGCTGAAAGTGCTGAAAAAGAGTGAAAAGTGTCATAAATGGGCAACAAAAACAAACATTTACAAGACAACTTCAAACAAAAATTTAAAAAGTAGCAAAATGATGAAAAAAAAACTGTGAAAAAAGAGGTTAAAATTGCCAGAGTCAACAACGATGGCAAAAAGAGTTGGGATTTCACTCGGAAAAATTGTAAGTTTGTTGCAAAAAATGCTCCAAAACTGGCTAAAGGAGTGAAAAGTGTCCAAAAATGGGCAAAAAGAAAAATAAAATTGTAAAATAGTTTGGGATACAACCTCGAAAAAAGTGAGAACGTATCAAAAAAAAAAAAGGAAACTAGTCTTAAAGCCTCCAAAAAGAGTGAAAAGTGACTAAAATGGTCAAAAATAACAAAAATTTGCAATCACATTGTGAGAAAATAATAAGCAAAAAATGGTCCAAAGTGGTCAAAAAAATCTGCATGAATTGAATTGAATGTTTTATGTAAATGTTAAATATCTAAATGTCCTGATTCTAAATACTTAGCCACCTTACTAAACATTAAATTTACATTCTAAATATTTAGCTGAGACTGAATGTTTATCGAAGATTTCCTAATCTTGAGTAAAATGTTTCTAAATATTTGCTACAATTTCTGATTATTTAGCTGATATTTCTAAATATTAAGTTCTTATTTCTAGATTTCTAGCTCTGAATTCTAGATTTTTGGGTCATATTTCTAAATGTTTAGCTCATATTAGTGTCATATAGTGTTTTTAATGTCTAACTGCTTTTAAATGTATCCCATGGTTTTGTTTTGTCTTGTTCTCATTGTTATAAGTTATTATTATTGTTGTTTATTATTGTTTTATTTGATGTTTTTAATGTCTGTGAAGCGTCTTTGAGTATTCAGAAAAACGCTCTATAAATAAAAATTTTTATTATTATTATTATTATTATTATTATTATTATAATATTTATAAATGTTCAGCTAAGATTTTAAAATATTTTGCTCAGATTATAAAATATTTAGGTCATATTCTCAAATATTTTGCTCACATTCCTGAATGTTTAGCCCATATTTTTGAATATTCGGCTCAAATTTCTTAATATTTAAATCAGATTTTTAAATACTTAGTTCATATTCCTCAATATTTTGCCTAGATTACTAAATATTTCGCTTGTATTTCCAAACATTTTTCTCATATTTCCAAACATTTATCTCATATTTCTAAATATTTAGTTCAGGTTTTTAAATATTTATCCAGATTTCTTAATATGAGGCTTTGATTTCTACGTTTTTTGACCAGTTTTCTAAATATTATAAATAGCGAATGTGCAAATTCACACTCCTGCCTGCTGGAAGTACCAAAATAAAAGTCCAAGGAGTTTTTAGAGTTTAAACTAAATGTTTAGAAAAGTAGCTACACATTAAGAAAAAGGGAATTTATGCATAACATTTAACATTTGGATAAAAAAATATCAGCCTTTATGTATATTTGACACATATATTTCACAAATATTTCTCCGAATCTGAATAAAAAGTGATGTTTTAGGGCAAATAGTGGAGAAATGTTGTTATTTGTAGTGAGTTAAACTTTACAAACGGCGCCTCTTAAAACCTCTGATGCTAAAGAAATAAGTCTTTATCACAATTTTAATTTTTAAATCAGACTTTTCATGTCATAATTTTGACTTTTTATCTCATTATTTGACTTTAAGTTTGTAGATTTGACTTTTTTCCTCAGAATAATTATTAGTCCACTTGTCATTTTTGTGTTTCTATGTTTTTAAAGCAGTGAGTTGAACAGAGCAGAGAGAGAGTTTCTCATGTTTGTAGCCTGGTCCTGTTTTTCACCTCCTCTATAAATAAACTCCACAGATACTTTCTGAAATCTGTGTCCAGGTGTTAATGCAGAGCAGGGCCTGAAAAACGTGACGTTAATTTGACCCTTTCGCAGATTTCTCTGCTGTTAAGCCGAGTATGAAGCCGTCAGCGAAAGCAGCCGCTCAGACTGTGCAGGGTTTCATGGGTAAGAACATCGGTCACGATAAAGTCAGCTAAAGATAGTCAGTGGACACACACACACACACACACACACACACACCACAGATCCATCCAGCTATTTCTCACCTGCATTTTAAATTCGTCATCCGCACACAGCCAGAGTTTCAAAGTGTCGATCTGAATTACGGGGGGGGGGGGGGCTGTGAGATCTGGTTGCAAATTGAATTTCCTGGTAGATAGTCATCCGTCCACGTCACTGCGCCGCTGTTACATTCACAGTCTGATCGTAAGATTATAGGACGGAGAGATGCATTCATCCTGCTGCTGCTGCTTCTCACTGACTGAGTGTGTTCACTTCTCTTTAAGATCCTCTCATGAATGATAATGATGGATAAAAAGAAACATCTCTCTCTTTTATCTGATACTTTCTCCTCAACAGGACGAGACTGATGTGTTTTATTCACAGGATCAACACAGATCAGAGCAGATAGTTTCCTCAAAAGACTCTTCAACTGATATTCAATTGAATTCACAACAAAAAAATTATGTTTCCTCTGTGTTTCTTCACTATTATTGAAGCTTTGGAGCTGGAATTCTTTCACATTCTTGTTGATGAACAACATTTAGCTGCACTCTTCTACTACAGAGCCACGCTGTTGTAACAGGAGCAGAATGTGTCTTGGTTTCATTGTCTTGCTGAAATAATAAGTTTCGTCCCTGAAAAAGACAAAGTGTCTTGGATGGCAGCAGATGTTGCTCCAAAACCTGTTTGTACCTTTCAGCATTAATGCTGCCTTCACAGATACTGGGACAGTTACCCATGATGCCATGGGGCACTAACNTTTCACATTCTTGTTGGTGAACACCTTTGGTTGCTCAATAATGTTCCACACATTTTCAATGGGAGACAGGTCTGGACTGCAGGCAGGTCAGTCTAGTAGCTGCACTCTTCTACTACAGAGCCACGCTGTTGTAACAGGAGCAGAATGTGTCTTGGTTTCATTGTCTTGCTGAAATAATAAGTTTCGTCCCTGAAAAAGACAAAGTGTCTTGGATGGCAGCAGATGTTGCTCCAAAACCTGTTTGTACCTTTCAGCATTAATGCTGCCTTCACAGATACTGGGACAGTTACCCATGATGCCATGGGGCACTAACACACCCCCATACCATCACAAATGCTGCTTTTGAACTTTGTGCTGAGAACAATCCTGATTGTCCTTTTCCTCTTTGGCCCAGAGGACACCACGTCCATGATTTCCAAAAAGAGTTTAAATGTGGACTCGTCAGACCAAAGCAGCACAAAAAAAAAAAAGAAAGAAAAAAGAAAGCAACAAAAATTGGCATTTTAATTGGGACAAAACCTGGAAATACTCTTAAAGTAGCAAAAAAAAAAAAAAAAAATGGTCCAAAAGTGGTGCAAAAGAGTGAAAAGTGTCAAAAATGGCCCAAAACCCCCAAAAAGTAAAGAAAAAAAATCATAGAAAAGAGGTAAAATTGGTCAAAGCCAACAAAAATGGGAGGGAGTTTTGGATTAATCTTGAGTAATACTCACTGTGTTGAAAAAAAAAAGGTCCATAAGTGGTGAAAAAGAGTGATAAGTGTCAAAGTGGCAAAAACAACAAAAATTGGAAACAAATTGGAATCCAACTTGAAAAAAGGGAGAAAGTTTCCAAAAAGTTGTCCAAAAGTGGCAAAAAAATAGTGAAAAGTGACTAAAATGGCCAAAAACAGCAAAAATTTGCAATTATATTGGGAAAAAACATGGAAAAATAAAAAATATATATATAGAAAAAAAAGTCCAAAAAGTAGCAAAAATGGGCAAAAGGCAACAAAATTAGAAAGAACATTTTGGAAGGAAAATTTAAAAAAAATTGAAAGTACATTGGGCAAAAACATGGAAAAACTCAAAAAGAGGCAAAAAATGGGCTGAAAGTGGCGAAAAAGAATGAAAAGTGTCATAAATGGCCAACAAACCCCAAAAATGTGCAAGAAATTTTTAAGGAAACTTAAAAAACTTCAGAAAGTAGCAACAATGGTGGAAAAAGTGGGGAAAAAAATCAATGAAAAGTGGTAAAAATGGTCAAAGCCAACAAAAATGACAATAAGGTTTGGATTAAACTTCGATAAAAGTCATTTTGTTACAAAAAAAAACATGGTCCAAAAGAGGCAAAAAAGAGTGAAAAGTGTCTAAATCGGCAAAAACAACAAAGATTGGAAACAAAGTAGGAATCCATCATGAAAAAAAGGGAGAAAGCTTCAAAAAAGTTGTCCAAAAGAGGCAAAAAAAAAGAGTGAAAAGTGACTAAAATGGCCAAAAACAGCAAAAATGTGCAATTATATTGGGAAAAAACATGGAAAAATACAAAAAATAGAAAAAAAAACGTCCAAACAACAAACAAACAATAAAATTGACAAGAACATTGGCAGTGAACATGGAAAAAAGTGAGAAAAAATGTTTTAGGAAACAGTTCAGAAGTGTCACAAAATAGTGAAAAGTGACTGAAATGGCAAAAAGAAAAAAAAATTGCTAGAAACTTTGGTGGAAACTTTGAAAAATTCAGAAAGTAGCAAAATGGTGAAAAAATGTATGCAAAACAGTGAAAAGTGGTAAAAATGGCCAAAGTCCACAAAAAATGGCAGGAAAGTTGGGACTCAACTTGGAAAATAGTCAGTTTGTTGCAAAAAAAAATGGTCCATAAGTGTCAAAAATGGGCAGAAAATTGAGACTAAACCCGGAAAATAGTGAGAGGGGGATCAAAAAATGTTCCAAAAGTGTGAAAAAAAGAAGGTAAAAGTGAGTTAAATGTGTAAAAATCAGTCCCAGTTGTAGTGGTAGTGTGTTGTTGTTGTTGTGCTGTAATTAATGAAACTGTTCATGTTCTACAATGAGTTTGTTTAAAAACAGAGAAGATGGGAACCTGGAAATAATCACACAAAAATTGCAATATTACTTTTGCACACAGTGGGCTCTGTTTCCCATCAGCCCTTTGCTCCGTCCAATCTCTGCTGGTTATTTCCTCCCTGACACGTATAGAAGCAGCAGCAGCAGCAGCGTATATTTACTCCCCTTGGAGACGTGTTTAATTTGCCTGTTGCCGTGGCGATGTGAATCTCACAGAGTGGCAGTGGACTCGTCTGTAATTATAGAGGAAGCTTCGCCGTCAGAGGCTCTAATATACCAAATGAATACGCTTGAGCTGTCACACAGGGCCTGCGGCGGCGGTGATGGCGGCGGCGATGGCGGTGGCGGCTCGCACACATGACCTCGGACGCCGTGAAGCTGCAGCAGGAAAATGAGTCACTGCTGCCGCTGGAGCCGTGAACCTGTGAGCGAGCTCTGAGTGTAACGTCAGGATAACGGGGACGAGGTCACAGACGCCGTTTCCTGCGGTGAAGCGACACGTTTTTCCACGAGGAAGAGAAAATGAGACGCTGTCACGACCTCGAGGTCACCGGTCGAACGCATCATCATCATTACGGGGAAACAAATGACACAAGCAACGAGAGGTTACAACACACACTTATCTCACACACACACACACACACACACACACACACACACACTTGACCTTTATCCTCTTCACTTTTTCACCTTTTCTCTCTTTTCTTCATTTTTGATTCTTCACTTTTACTCAGCAACATCTGCTCTGACTGTTTATAAAGTAAAATGTAAAAAAGATTTCTCCAATTTTACTCGTTTCTCCAGTTAAGTGAAGATGTTTCCAACATATATTTAACAATTTTTCATTAATAAACCTTATTTACGCAGCATTGTAGCCCTTTTTGTGAAGAAAAGAGCAGAAATTTGTTTGTATTTTTTTCACAATGGTTATTATCGGAGGCTCATATGTTGATGTTTTATCACAGTTTTGCGTTAAAAAATGAGCAGGATGTGGTTTTGAAATAATCTTTTAATGAAACTGACTTAATTAAGATTAAGTTTTCTTACTTTTAGTGCACAATATCAAGTCAAAATTTCAACTTTTTGTCTCAGAACTTTGACTTCAATAACTCAAATTTGACTTTATCTCAAAATTTTTACTATTTGGCTCATAACTTTGATTTTTTTTTTACTTAAAACTTTTCCCCTTCTCTTACTTTTGACTTTTTGTCTCATTAATGTGACTTTTAAGCTCAAATTTTGACTTAACTATCTCAAAATTTGACTTCTTTTTCGTATCTACTTTTGGTTTTCGCTTTGTTTTATTTTGATTGATTGTGTCTTTTACTTTTTTTCTTTCTTTCTTTTTGCCTTTTGTTTCCTTATTTGCTTTTTTTCTTCCTTTCTTTCATCTTTGTCTGTTTTCTTTCTTCTATGCCTCCTTACTTGCTTCCTTGTTTTCTTTTTTCCTTCCTTTCTCGCTAAATTGCTTTCTTCCTTCCTTCTTTTTAATAATCTTTTCCTCTGTCTTGCTTTTTCCCTCCTCTTTCATTCTTTCTTTCTCACTTTTTGTTCTTTCTTTCTGTCTTTCACAGATTCTTTCCTTTTCTACCATTGATTCAGACTGACTTTCTTTCCACTTTTCTTTCTTTTTTCCACTTTTTGCTTTCTTCTCCTTTCTTTCCTTCTCTCTTACTTGTTTTGCTCATTCCTTAAGTCTTTGTTTTTTTTTCTCTTCAATCAGAACTCATTTGTTCCTTTCTTAGTTTCATCTGTCTCCTTTTTTTAATTTTTAACCCTGTGGTGCATAGTGGTCACTACAGTAAACACCAATTTAAAAGTTATTTACTCCTAAATTCAATAGTTCATGTGGTGAAAATTCATATTAGTCTGTGTCAGGATATTTTTATTCTTCTTAGAGCCTGAAAAATGTTTTCAATTCTTTTTCCAAACATATATTTAAAATAAAAAAAAGTTATAGACAAACATTTGGGAGTAA
Organism: Thalassoma bifasciatum; assembly: GCA_008086565.1. Lineage (NCBI taxonomy): Eukaryota > Metazoa > Chordata > Actinopteri > Labriformes > Labridae > Thalassoma > Thalassoma bifasciatum. Next base: position 30,145 of record RPOG01002489.1, read on the forward strand.
AACAGCGTAATAACTATACATTTTTCAGTGTTAAAATGGATGAAAGAGACGCAAAATGTTTCGCAAAGCATTAAAAAAAGATTATTCATGAAATTAACCAAAAAAAAAGAAAGGAAGTCAAACAAAAAAATGTTTATGTTTACATTAATTTCACTCTTTTTTATGTTGAATGTTCTGTTACAAATATTTGAAGAAAAAAAATTGAAAACTTTTTTTCATGCCTTAAGACAAATAAAAACACTCAAAGGAAAAATCCAGACACTGGCTTTCATAATTCATGCACCCGAGGGTAAATTCCTTCTTTTTGACTTACCATCATTTTTATTGTTTTTATTCTATTCTCTTTCTTTCTTTTGATTTTTGTTCCTTCCCTCACTTTTGCCCCGCTTCTCGTCTGTGCTGCTTTTTTCTTTCTTCATACAATTAATTTTTAAAATTTTCAAATCTTTCTTATGTTTTTGATTTACACTCTGTCGTCCTGTTTTTCTTTTTGTTTTTTAGTTATTTTCTTTTTTCTGCATGAGGCTGAATTTCTTGATGAGTTGAATGGTCTGTATTGGGGAGTTCAAGGTTTTTAGAGCCAAACTCGTGTGGACACTTGAGGAACTGCAGTTTTTTTTTTGCATCAGCTTCTTTGTTGTTATTCTTATTTGATTTAATTTAAGTTTATTTTATTTTATTTTATCCTGTTTCAGGAGGTAGAAACTCTTTCTGGATCGATAAATCTCCTCTGGTCTTATCTGGAGGATTAAAGATTAAAGCTTTTCTTCAGTCGTGTTTTTGATGTGATGAGGATGAAGTGAGAGGAAAGATGTCAGAGAGAGAGATGGAGGTTTTCATGGAGGAGGAGGAGGAGGAGGAGGAGGAGGAGGAGTATCCAGGTCCCTCCCCAGGAAGAATCCTGTCTGGTCTCTTGGAATGGTTTCAATCCCGAGCTCCAAATGAGAGAGAGCCCTGGAGCAAGGCTGCAATCTCTGCAGCAGCAGCAGAGAAATCACCGGCCTGTGCTCGTCGGCCGTAAACATGTCAGCTCAGAACTAGGTCACTCTTCTGTCTCTGAGCTCCAACACTGAGGGGGGGGGGGCCTCCCCAGCGCTGTGAGCCGGACACTTTCTGCTCTGCACCTCCACATCATGTGGCCCATTTTTTTCCTCCCTTTGTACATGAGACATGTCGCCGCCTCTGTGCTGAGCGAGGGGGGGTTTAGAGGCGAGGTTAAGAAGAGAAGGTCAGATCAGTTAGAGAGGAGAAGACGCAGAAGTTTAGAGGTTTTTCTATAACTTCATCCAGGGGCGGATCTATCAGGGGGGCATAGGGTGGCAGCTGCCCCCCAGTTATAAAGATAAAAGCAGTTTTCACTTGAATACAGCTGTGTGAAGAGACAGAAAGTTTTAAGTAACACAGTTAGACTGAGAGGGAAAAGTCTAAGATGATAGAAATTCACTGACTGACTATGAGACGAGACAAAATTATGAGAAATAAGTTGAAATTTTGAGCTTGAGAAAAAAAAAACACTTTTTGAGTTTAAAAAAGTTTCAAAATCTTGAGTAAAAATATCAATATTATGTGAGAAAAGTAGAAATTTTGGATTAAACTAGTTTTTATCTCAAAATTTTGAGATGAAAGTCTTAAAGGGAGATATCAAGTCAGAATTCTGAAATAAACTGTCAAAATTTTGAGAGAAATGGTCAAAATCATGGGGCAGAGGATGAATTATAAATTTAAGAAGATCACATTTTGAGTTTAAAGTCAAAATTTTGAGATAAGTAGTCAAAATTTATGAGACAGTTGGAATGTTGAACTAAAAAAAGATCACAATTTGAGTTTGAAAACTCAAAATCTTGAGTAAAATTATCAAAATTATGGGAGAAAAAGTTGAAATTTTGGACTAAGCTACATTTAAAGTCTTAAAAGGACATATTAAGTCGGAATTCGGAGATAAACAGTCAAAATTTTGAGGAAAAAGGTCAAAATCATGGGGCAAAAGGTGAAATATAAGCTTAAGAAAGTCACATTTAGAGTTTAAAGTCAAAATTTATGAGACAAAGTTGAAATTTTGAACTAAAAAAAAAATCACAATTTGAGTTTTACAGTCAAATTTTTGAGAAATCAATGTCAAAATTCTGGATAAATTTTAAAGAAAAATTGTAAAATTATGGGGCAAAGGTTAAAATTTGGGGCTAAAAAACCTACATTTTGAGTCTGAAGTCAACATTTTGAGATAAAGAGTCAAAATTTTGAGTTTGAAAATTAAAATCTGAGATAGAGAGTCTAAATTTTGAGATCAATAGTAAAAATATACAGGGCGAAAGTTGAACTTTTGGTCCAAAAAAAATTACAATTTCAGTTTCAATGTCAAAATTTTGAGATGGAAGTCAATAATCTGAAATATCAAAGTCAGAATTCTGGATAAACTAAGAGGAAAAATGGTCAAAATTATGGGGCAAAAGTTAAAGTTTTGAGCTAAAATCACATTCCAAGTAGAAGGTCAAAATTATGGGATAAAGAGTAAAACTTTTGGGGGCAAAAGTGATGCTGAACTTTAAAAATCACATTTTCAGTTTGAAACTCAATGGATAGAAAGTCAGAATTTTGAGATATATAGTCCAAATTTATGGGGCAAAAATTGAGATTTTGAACCAATTAATCACATTTGAGTTTAAAAGTCAAAATTTTGAGATTGAAGTCAACAATATGAGCTATAAAAGTCAGAATTCTGAGATAAATAGTCAAAATCATGTGGCTTAAGTTTAATATATATGTGCAAAAAAATGGAGAAATCTCAGCGAAGTCAGTTTTTCATTTTGATATTTTTAACTGTCAGAAATTGGCTATTGTACATTAACTGTGTTTCTATTCTCCAAAAGTTTTTCCTTCAAATGTTTTTGGGAGTGTTGTAAATAAATGTTTGTGTTATGAAACTACTTTGTGGTCTCTGGTCGAGGCTCCTAACTCTTTTGAGGTTTTCAGAATAAAATCACACTGATATTAAATTAATCCAGCACATAAACTTCTGACAGATTCACACCACTTTACCGTCTCTTTACCCCCCCATAAATATTTTTCCAGATCTGCCCCTGACTTTCTCCAAATGTTGCTCCAAACTCAGGATGTGGAGGATTTTTTTCTTCAGGCTTCTGCTCCAAAAGTTAAGAACAGAAAAGAAAGAAGAAGAAAAAAAAATCCCAAACCTTGGCGTTAGTCGACAGCTCAGGTTTCTATCTGTGTCACTGATTTCCCAGAAGTCTCCTCTGCAGCCTGCCAACATTATTCATTAATCACTCGCTGCGCTTTGTGCCAGGACGTCTTGTTAGTGCAAGTCAGAAGTTACTGAGTATGTGGAGCCACGTTCAGACGACGACAGGAGCCGTGAAACAAACCTCCTGTTTTCTTTTTCACTCCTTTCACTCACTTTCTGCTTTTTTTAATGAAATATGGATCTGAAATCTGATTCATGAGGAGTTAGAATCAAACTTTCTGTTGCATCAGAGCGAAGAGAAGGATAAAACAGATGCAGTCGTCCTTTTTTTTTTACACCTCACCGCAAAGATTCAATCAGCTTTATTTATGTCACAACTTTCAAAACAAAGTTACAAGATGCTTGCAATGAAACGAAATAAAAAGTAAATAAAACAATTCACCCTCATATTGGCTTCACTTTTACTCAGCAACATCTGCTCTGACTGTTTATAAAGTAAAATGTAAAAAAGATTTCTCCAATTTTACTCATTTCTACTTTTAAGTGAAGATGTTTCCAACATATATTTCACAATTTTTCAATAATAAACCTTATTTGCATGACAGTATAGCCCTTTTTTGAGAAGAAAGGAGCAGAATTTTTTTTTTTCACTAAGGTTATGATCAGACGCGCATATTTTCATGTTTTATCACAATTTTTACATTAAAAAAAAAGTAGTAAAGCAGGATATGGTTTTGAAATGAGCCAATTTTTTAATGAAGCTGAATTTGTTAAGAATACGTTTTCTTTCTTTTTCTTGCACAATGTCAATTTTATTTCAAAATTTCAACTTTTTGTCTCAGAACTTCAATAACTCAAATATGACTTTATGTCTCAAAAGTTTGACTTTTATCTTATAAATGTGACTATTTAGCTCAAAGTTTTGATTTAATTATCTCATAATTTGACTTTTCATCGCACAACTTTTATTTTTTTAATCTATATTTTTGACCTCTTCCATTTGTTTGACAATTTGTCTCAAAATTTTGACCTAATACCTCAAAATTTGACTTTTTACTCTATAACTTTGACTTTTTTGATTACATTTTTTAAACTTCTGCTTATAATTTCTACTTTTTGCCTCAAGATTTGTCACCTACCTTGTAACCTTATTTTTTTTTTTTATCCTAAAACATGACCCCCTCTTATACTTTTGACTGTATTATCTCATAATTTGACTTTTCCTCTTGTAACTTTAAATTTCTTATCTCAGAATTTTGACCTCAGTTTCTCGAAATTCAACTTTTTATCTTAAAACTTTGATTTTTTTTTTTACCCCCAATATTTCAAACCCTTCTCATAATTTCTACTCTTTGTGTCTTAACTTTGATTGTTTATGGCTCAAAATTTCATCTTTTTACCTCAAAATCTCAACTACCTCCAATAATTTACTTTTTGTCTACAAATTTGACTTTATCTAAAAACTTTGATTTTTTTTTATTCTAAAATTTCAACTTCTTTTCATTATTTTTACTTTCTATCTTATAACGTTGACTTCTTTTTTTAAACTTTGACTTTTATCTTACAACTTGACTTTTTATCTAAGGACTCTGATTTCTTTTTATCTTAAATGTTTGACCTCTTCTCATGTTTTCAACATTTTTTTACAACATTTTGTTTTTTTTATCTCATTACTGTGACTCCTAAGCTCAAAATTTTGATTTCGCAGTGCTGAATTTTGCCTTTTTGTCCCAAAATTGGCAAAAAAAAAATCTCAACACTGATCAAGACCAACACGAAAAGCAGGATACTAAACCCAGTATTTTTGTCTATAAGAGAAATCAGCTGGGTGGACACAATTTTTTCTAAAATCTTTGAAAGAGCAGCTTAGAAATGAGTCTTAAATGACTTAAAATGGATGGAACCAGAGATGGTTTCTTTAAAAAGAGGTTAACCAGTGAAATGAATAAAATAGCATGAAGGAGAAAATCCCAGAAGACAGTGTTAATACCTGAAATGTTGCACTATCCCTTTAAACCTGGTGACACGCTCCACAATTACTACAGCGACTTAACCTTTGGAATAATTACAGCAAATATTCTGTGTGTGCTGAGGTTGTCATGCAGTGTTTGACTTAATTACCGGTGCAGTAAATCAAGTGTAACAACATCACACGCGATGCATTCAGAGTGTTTCATTAGCAGCACTTTGCACGGCCGCGTAATGATGTGACGGGGTCAAAGGTGAACATGTATGCAAACGCTACGCCGCCATCTGAATACTGAGCAGGTACAAATTAATCCTGCAGAGTTCACTGACTTTATTTCCTCTGTGCATTCTCAAAACAAAGCTTTATTTTTCTCTACATGGACTAATATTTGTAATAAGAACGATTCATCTTTTGAGAGTAAATGTAAAAGTGTTTGTTTTGTTGCGGCTCTGCTGATACTTTCTTAAAAGTGCTGTGTTTATTCTCTCTGCAGTATCAACAACACGTCACTGAAGGACTTTGTTTTTCCTCCACAGCTTGTGTTTACGCAGCGGTTATAACTTTTAGAATAGATGTTTTTATAACGAAGCTGCTTTCGTTAAAGCTGGAGACTCCATCAGCATCATTTCTAGATACTAAACAACAAATAAGAACCATCACTGCGGTGCGGGAAAGAAACTTTCAAAACAAACTCTGAGCTGCCCACCCAGGAATGACAAGAACAGAGAAAAACAGAGACCAGCTGAGGGAAACTTTGTAGAAAACAACTTTTAACATTCACCAAAAACCAGGATCTGAATGACTGTTAATGTTGCTCAATGTGGAATTAAAGCGTAAATGTGGAACTATTTTTTTCAGGAGAACTTCCTCTTCTCTGTGCTCTATGTTTGAGTCAAGCTAAGAACTGAAGTATCACATTAAAGTTGACCTGGTTTCCTACTCTATTTATCATCTTTTCTTCTGAATTACAGTATTAAAAAGCCGATAAACAAACCAAAATAACCAATTTAACCAGAAAAGATTCTGTGTTAAACGACGGATTTGTCGACACCGACACATTTCCATTTGAATGTCTTTTGTTCCTAAACCGTTCGTACGATTGGAAAAACTCCAACGGTTTCTGAAAGCTGAGATGTTGCTCTTTCAGCTGATATGTGGTTATTATGGTTATTTTATTCAGGCGTTTAAGGAAACCCGCAAATAAACACAAAGACTGTGGAGCGGATGGATGAGAGGGAAGACAAAAGGAGCAACTTCATGAGAGAAAAGGTAACGTCTCTCTCTTTCTAGTTTTTACTTCATATGCGTAATTTGTTGCCTGTATTGTGTGGTGACTCTTTTGGAAGGATGTACAGAGTGTTATTTGTACAATATGAACGTATTTCAATGTTGACAATACGTAGTAACCTTTTTAGAACAGAGTAACGTCCTGTGTTTGTACTGTATACGAGAATGTGTGTTTTACACGCCGTGTGCAAAATAGCACATAAAGTTTTTCTGCAGTTTCAGAAATGTGTTTCCAGTTTTCTTTGTGCTGTTTGAGCCTGATTTGAGTTTTTAATTGTTGCTAAACTTTATAAATACTGAACCACTCCTTGTTTTTACCGTACAATAATGGCGCTTTTCCACTATACAATTCCAGCTCTACTGGGTTTGGTTACCTTTTCCTCTAGCCCGACTACAGACTCACGGTGGGCGTGGATCTTATAACACAGCTGCGCTAAAGTGCTGCGCAGAAGTGTGTGCATGTTCATCTATAACGCCACACAAACATAATTTTGTACTAACAAATGTGCCACCGTGGTCTTTAAAGGAAAAAAAAAAAGCTTTCAAAATATTTCATTAAAGTAATACAGCAGCTCAATGTCGGGCGTCATGACAACGGAGGTAAACAACAGCCTGGTGCTGCTGCACGCGGAGGAAAACGAAGGAGCTGCTTCCTGACATCAACTCTTCCCTGGATCCAGTGAGATCACTTTAATTTTTGATTTTTGGGCCTGGTATAGCAGAGATTTTTTGTTGATCAATCATTCTTCTTTGAACTGGTTTTCCTTTTTGGTTCCCTGTGGATTAATGGACTGATTGGTGCTTAAAGACTCTCGTGGCAGACAGATCGCTCCTGCACCGACNCTTTTTGGTTTAAAAAGGACTTTTAACTTCTTTAGGAATCATGAAGGAGCATTTTAGGGCTGTATTTTGTCTTCATTCAGTCTGGTTCTGTGCCGTCAGGTTTAAATGTCATTAAAAACCCGTCGCTGACTTATTCCTTTGCCTCTTGTAAGTGATTTGTTCAGAGTCAGAAGCTGCAGAGACGACATTCTCTGACCAATGAGTGACCGGCAGTCCGTCCACGTCACCTTTTAGTATCAGCTTTACTCTCTTAGAACCAGGGTAGAGTAGGTACTAAAAACTGGTGTCTGACTCGTAGTACCGCGCTAATGGAAATGCAACACAAACCGGGTAGAGGCGAGTAGAGTAGGGACAAGGCGAGTCAGTGAAAAAGGGCCATAAGCGTCAGTTGCTGAATATCTTTCTCCTCTTCTTCTAGACTCAGTTTTTATGTCATGAAGAGGAGAAAACATCCTTCAGTGGTTTTTGTGCAAAGAGAGGGAGAAGCTGTGAGATGCTGGAGGATCTGGTTATGCTGTCAAATACCTATTTTTTTACCAAATAAGAAAACAAAATCTCATAAATGCTGATACACATATGTTTGTTAATGTTCAAATTTTCCAATCTGTTTGTTTGAAGTGTTTTTTTTTTTAACTAAACCTCTAATATCCAGTCCTCCGTTTGTGTTTTTCTTCAGTTTAAAGTGTTTTTCCCTCACATAAAATGCACTAAATTGGAAATAACACCCATATTAGGACCTTTTTTTGACTGTTTTATGGTCAAGATAAGCAAAATAGTCCAAGCAGGTCTTAAAGGGTTAACCAGAAAAGATTCTGTGTTTTATGTAGAATATGTTAATAGAGATTGCATTATGTTTATTTATACTTGTTTCTGCTTTCTTAAAGTGACAGAAAATGTCTTGATCTGGCTTTGGGTTTGAACGAGAAGAAGTTGAGACATGCCTTTAATGAAATGTGGTATAAAAAGACGTTCAGTTTAATGATGCACTTCCTCCGTAATAACAGCTCTTTCAGTTTTTTTCACTCATCTCAGGTAAAGTCGTCTAATCTCAGTAATCTCCGTCCTGACTGACAGGCACAAGTCGAAGCGAAAACCCTGCTCTTCTTCGGTTCATCTGCGAGTTCCCAGAAGATTCTTGTGCCAGAAAACACATGAACTGTGTCTAATTCTGAATTTGAATGATTTATGTGCAGGTTCGGAGAAGAAGGTCATTGTCTGCAGCTCGGGATGAGTTGACGGTTGAGACGTGTGCCTTCTCACCGCAGGAATGCTGTTACCGACACGCTCCGAGCCAAGTCTGTGCTGAAGGAATCCAACGAGGAAGATTCGGATGGCAGGAAGTGAAGTTACGCCAGATCCATCAAGGTGGGAGAAGAAGAGACAGGAAGTGGGATTTAATCAGGATTATGTGCTTTAAACTTAAGGGCGTTTTCCAGCAACACGATTCAAACAGTTGATACAAGAGAATTTGACCCATCATGTGTCATCAGCTCCTCTCTGTAAACGTTACCTGACTTCAGATTCCAGCGGCGTAACTGTTCAGTCTCTTTGTCATTTTTTCTGAGTGATGATGCTGAAACATTTTCAGTATGTAGCGAGTGAAAACTGCAGAAAGGCCAGTTTAGCAGGTGGTCTCTGGATGTTTCAGGATTTCTGAGAAGAATGTCGACTTCTGATTTCTCACTTTGCTTTCAGCTCAGGCCTGGACAAGTCGTAGATGTTTCTGAACCGTGTTTACGAATGTTTTTACTCATTGTATGGTACAGTTTTAACCTCTTTGTGAGTCAGAGTGGGTCTATCACTCTCTTCAACCCCAGCACCAGTGGTGTGCATAGAGGGGGGGGGCAGGGAGGGGGCAGTCCCCCCACCTCTACAAAATTTGCTTTTATCACCATTATGCACATTATTCCTTTGATAACACCAGATTGACGGATGAAAAAAGGAGATACAAGAAATTCTGCGTGACCTTCTCTGACTCTGGAGTCCAATTGACATTTTGTGCACAGTTGCTTTAATGAAGCATGTAACCATTAAGCTGCAGGAACATGTGAACAGCACATATTTAATTCATGCTGATAAAAAATTACGCCGTAATAAGGCAGCATGCTAATTACCCTGCATGCTTCAGCCCACTCCGTTTGGATAATATGTTAGGTTTTATTCAAATCCAAAGGTGGGGTTGAGTGTTTTCACTGCATTCCTCTCCATCTATTAAGGAGCCCTTCAAAATAAAAGCATGAAGAAACTCTGAAGAAGAAGAAAACGTGCTAACAAATAGGGCTAAATGATTTGCATAAATAATCTAATTGCAATTATTATTCCTATATTTTTTATGGGATTATTTCCAGGTTCCAATGTTCTATGTTTTAAAACAAACTCATTGTAGAACATGAACAGTTTCATTAATTACAGCACAACAACAACAACCCACTACCACTACAACTGGGACTGATTTTTACACATTTTAACCACTTTTACCTTCTTTTTTGAAACTTTTGGAACATTTTTTGATCCCCTCTCACTATTTTCCAGGTTTAGTCTCAATTTTCTGTCGAGTCTTTGCCCATTTTTGACACTTAAGGACCATTTTTTTTGCAACAAACTGACTATTTTCCAAGTTGAGTCCCAACTTTCCTGCCATTTTTTGTGGACTTTGGCCATTTTTACCACTTTTCACTGTTTTGCATAAACTTTTTCACCATTTTGCTACTTTCGGAATTTTTCAAAGTTTCCTCCAAAGTTTCTAGCAATTTTTTAAAAAAAATTTTTTTAATTTTTTTTGCCATTTTAGTCACTTTTCACTTTTTTGTGACTCTTCTGGACCGTTTTCTAAAACATTTTCTCACTTTTTTCCATGTTCACTGCCAATGTTCTTGTCAATTTTGTTGTTTTTGCCCAGTTTTGACTCTTTTTAACATTTTTGACATTATTGGACCATTTTTCGCAACAAACTGTCTATTTTTCCATTCAACTATTTTTGTTGACTGTGGCCATTATTCCCACTTTTCACTGTTTTTGTCACTTTTTTTCCACCATTTTTGCAACTGATTGAATTTTTAAAAGTTTTCTCCAAATTTTATTCCTGCTAATTTTGCTGCTTTTTGTCCATTTTAGTCACTTTTCACTATTTTGTGACACTTCTGGACTGTTTTCTAAAACATTTTCTCACTTTTTCCATGTTCACTGCCAATGTTCCTGTCAATTTGGTTGTTTTTGCCCAGTTTTGACTCTTTTTAACATTTTTGACATTATTGGACCAAATTTTTCGCAACAAACTGACTATTTTTCCATTCAACCATTTTTGTTGACCTCGGCCATTATTCCCACTTTTCACTGTTTTTGTCACTTTCTTCCACCATTTTTCCAATTTATTGAATTTTTAGTAGTTTTCTCCAATTTTTTTTCCTGCTAATTTTGCTGCTTTTTGTCCATTTTAGTCACTTTTCACTCTTTTTTTTTTGCCACTTTTTGGGCATTTTTTGCTACTTTCTGCATATTTCCAGGATTTATTCAAATTCAAATGCCTTTTTTTTTTTGCAACAAACTGACTATTTTCCAAGTTGAGTCCCAACTTTCCTGACATTTTTTTGTGGACTTTGGCCATTTTTACCACTTTTCATTGTTTTGCATAAACTTTTTCACCAAATTGCTACTTTCTGAATTTTTCAAAGTTTCCTCCAAAGTTTCTAGCAATTTTTTTTTGGCCATTTTAGTCACTTTTCACTATTTTGTGACACTTCTGGACTGTTTTCTAAAACATTTTCTCACTTTTTTCCATGTTCACTGCCAATGTTCTTGTCAATTTTGTTGTTTTTGCCCAGTTTTGACACTTTTTTGCAACAAACTGTCTATTTTTCCATTCAACCATTTTTGTTGACCTTGACCATTATTCCCACTTTTCACTGTTTTGTCACTTTTTTCCACCATTTTTGCAACTTATTGAATTTTTAATAGTTTTCTCCAAATTTCTTTCCTGCTAATTTTGCTGCTTTTTGTCCATTTTAGTCATTTTTCACTCTTTTTTTTGCCACTTTTTGGGCATTTTTTTGCTACTTTCTGCATATTTCCAGGTTGTATTCCAATTCCAATGCCAATTTTGTTGCTTTTTTGGGCCATTTTTACCACCTCAAACTAAGTTTTATTGCTATCTTTTAACAGTTTGTCTCTTTAGATGAGCAGGTTTGAGTAACAGAAAACATCTGCTGCAAAAACTGTATCTGATATTTTGACGCTTTTCAGGTTAAAGAAGTATTTCACTGTCTGTGGTTAGAATATTGACAGATATTGACAATCTATTTTGTGATTAATTGCCCAGCCTTACTAACAAAGCAGAAAGGTGACAGAGTTTATGTTCATGGAGAAAAATGATCCCCACTGTGATGAGGAACTAAAGCATAAGGAGGAAGTGTCTGTTTTCCCTTTTTCTTGCTGCTGGTTGAATAGACGCTGGTGGGTGATGCATTTCACAAGTTCGTCCCATGTTAGCGAGCATCATGGGGTTAGCCATGTGAGAATTCTCAGCTTGTTCACAAAAGTAAAAGAATCGGTGAATGGTGAGAGAGTTTGGTGAGGGAGGGGGGTAAAAAGCTTGGAGTCTGATAGTCCTGCACACAGGAGTCAGGCATTATTTGAAGCTTGAAAACAGCGCATAGATTAATGGTTTAAGGGGCCCAATCCATGCAGAATGAATTCTTTAAAGTAGGTCTCGCTGCTGCAACATGAAAGGAAGCGACTGCCATGTACCTGCAGCTTAAATTCAGCGTACGAGAGCCCATACAGCACGCTGCCCCCCCAACGCCAAACCAAAAGAAAGAGCCTTTTTTAACATGTTAAAATCCACATTCTTCAAAGAGCATGCTTTGTGTTCATGAGTGGAAGGAAAAAAACCCTGGAAATAATCCTTCTGCTGCAGAGCTCACATGACACGTCGATGTTTGAATGCATGTAATCCTGCTTTATTCATGTTTGTGCTCACACAGTATATGATTTAGATTGGGAATAATATATCATTATGGTGAATTATGAGTTTGTTGACCTATTTCTGGCTGTTTTGGACAGCTGTGGCACTGTAGGTGGTCTGAGGGCACTTCACACTTTGGAAATTACCATAATAAAGGCTGAAGAGGTCTGACACACTGTAGGGTTGGACCGCATGGGCTCTGAATGAAATGTGTCAAGTGAGAGTATTTAATTTTTGGTAAATTATTCAAGAATCTCACAAAAACACACGAAAACAGCTTCCTGGGCTCAGTTCAAGGGTTGAAAATCCAACATTTCTGCAGCTTTCTCATGTGCAAACCTGCAGGGCTGAGCTTTGAGCATAAACTTCTTTTTTAAACTTGATCCCCATCCTAAAAAATGGATCATGTATAGTGAGCAGGTACTGTTACTTTTTAGTGAGAGCTGTTTGTGAACAAGCTGAATTAAAAAACTGCAGAAGGTAAAGGTGAAAATTCACATTGAATAACGTCTTGCACATTTGTCCATTTCCATGCAGAAATTAAAATTATAGCACTCATCCTCGTCTTTTTCCGGCATCATGTTGTTAACATTTCACTGTGCTTTTAATGTCACATCCTGCTTCCTGAGATTCACCTCCTGCCCATTAACACTCTCGTCTCAAAGAACTCTGTAGATTTCAGAGACAGATCTGCTGAAGCTTTATGAGTCAGACTCAAAGTGATGCAAATGTCAAACTTTGACCAAATTAGTCTTGGAAGAAAGGTTAACATAGGATAACAATCAGAGCAACTACAAGTATTTTTGGGTGATACAGTTGTGCTCCTAAGTTTCCATCCTCCAGTTCTTAATCGCGTGTATTTCCTCCTTTAACGTCAATGACAGCTTGAAGTTTTTTGTGCTTGTTGTGGATGAGGGTCTTTATTTTCTCAGATGGTAAAACTGACCGTTCTTCTTGGCAAAAAGCCTCCACTTCCTGTAAATTCTTGCTCTGTCTTTCATGAATTGCAGGTTTGAGGTCAGGAGACTGAGATGGCCACTCCAGAACCTTCGCTTTATTCTGCTGTAGCCAATGGCAGGTCCCATATGTTGTCTTTTCACCTGAAATTCTTCACTTTTTAATATCAAGAATAGGACGTCTTCTCTAAAATAACGACTTTTTATCTCAATATTTTAACTTCATCTCAAAAAAAAATTTTTTTTCCTCACTTTTTTTGTCCTTAATCTCAAATATTGGACTTTTCTCGAGGTTTGACTTTTAATCCAAAACTTTGACTTTTTGCTAATTTTGACCCCCCAAGATTTTGAACTTAAAATCTCATAATCCAACTTCATATCTAAGATTTTGACTCAGTTACCCCCAAATTCAACTTTTTGTCTTAAAATTTTGACTTAATCGTGTCAATTTTTTTCTTTTTAACCCAATGTTTTGGAGGTTTTTTTAACTCAAAAATTCAGATTTTTTTGTCTCACAATTCTGACACTTTATCTCAATTTTTTTCTTTCATCCCAAAAATTTGGATTATTTTCCCCTCTATTTTGCAAAATTTCAACTTTTATCCAAAAACTTTGACTTGTCCTTGTGTTTTGGATCATTGTCATGTGTGAACGTCCAAGTACGTCTCATGTGCAGCTTCTGGGCTGATGAGTGTAAATTTTCCTCCAGTATTTTCTGATAACATGCTGCATTCATCCTTCATTCATCAGTTTGGACCAAGTTTCCTGAGCCTTTGTAGCTCACACATCCCCAAAACATCAGTGATCCACCTCCGTGTTTCACAGTAGGAATGGTGGACCTTTCATCATAGGCCTTGTTGACTCCTCTCCAAATGGAACAATGTTTATGGTTGTGGACAAAAAGTTCACTTTTGCTCTCATCACTACAAATGACTTTGTTCCAGAAGTTTTGAGGCTTGTCTCTGTGCTGTTTGGCGTATTGTAAGCGGGATATTTTGTGGCATTTATGCAGAAATGGTTTTCCTCAAGTGCCTCCTTATTGTGCATCTTGAAACAGCCAGACCACATTCTTTCAGAGAGTCCTGTATTTCAGCTGAAGTTAATTTTCCTGTCAGTTGTAGCTGAAATGTTTGTTGGTCTACCTGACCGTGGTTTGGTTTCAACAGAATCCCTCATTTTCCACTTCTTCATTAGAGTTTGAACTCTGCTTATTGGCATCCTCAGTTCCTTGGATATCTTTTTATATCTTCTTATATCCTTCCTGCAATTCTTTTTCTTTCCTCATGACTCAGAATCCAGAAATGTCAGTGCAGCACTGGATGAAAGATGCAAGCGTCTGTCAGGAGCTCAGAAACTCACTGACTTTTCAACTTGTGTTCATGTTATCAAGACAAAGTCACCAGAGGATGGAAACTTTTGATCAGGGTCATTTAAGAAGTTTGTGTTGTCATTATGATTTTAAAAAAGTTGTTTGTTTATAAATGAGGCTTACCTGGAAATAAGCAAAGGGGAAAAACAAGGAACACAGATGTAATGTACCTCTAGTGTTCCTCTGTTCCCCACGTACACACAGGTGTTAAATGTACACTTGGTGTTTTTACTGACAGGGAATTTTTAATGAGTAACTCTCTGTTTGAAGGATAACCGTCGATTTTAAGACTCGGGGTGTGTTAACAAAAGCTGCCAAACAGAGTTTATGGGAAGAGTGATGCTCCCTGAAATATCAAAGTCCAGACCTGAGGTGTAGTTTCGTGTCTGCTGGGTAACAGAGCCTGACTTTAATCATGAGGGCGAAGCCAGAGAAGGGGATTACACGGTCTGGTGCCGTGAATATTAATTTTCCATCATCTACAGGAAATCTAAACCCCAACTTTAATATTCAGTGTCAGTCTCCTGGACGGCGTTTGGGTTGGTGTTTAGGACGAAGACAAACTGAGTCTTCTGTCAGGGGGAAAACACATGAATGGAAAAAACGAGATGAATGAAGTTGCTGTGTGGTTACTGCGGTGGATGAAAATTACAACATTTGTGGATTTTCTTGGGGAAAAAAATGATAAAGCGATCCGGTCATAGAGATCAAAAGTACATTTTATGTAAGTTTCCTAACGCACCACAGAAACAGTTTGAAGTTCCTAGCAACGGCTGATTTCGACACCAACAACTTGCCTATTTTCTGCCTCTCCTTCCTCTTTTTCTCAGCGGTGACGGCGTCCGCAGCTCGCTCCGAGACAGCAGAACAGTCGAGAGGGGCCTACCCCGGTACAAAGCTGCTTACGGCCTCTTTTAGCACAGCCAGGACAGTAGGGTTTATACTTGATAGGGGATTTCTGCAAGCCTGCCTCTCTCTCTCTTCCATAATTAGGCCACCCACATTCACAGTCATGTGCTTCAGATGGTGACTGTGTAAGATTTTGGAGCTTTAAAGACAGAGTACATGTAATGATTTGCAGAGAAGAAGTGAACACATTCGCTGGAAAACATCTGTCGTAACTAATATGTCGTTGTTCATAGTTTAATTTTCTATGTTATATACTGGATCCAGGGAATGGGGTGGTTCTATTTTGTGTGTGTTTTTTCTTTTTTAATTTTCTTTTACTTTATTTATTTGCTTATTTACTTTTTGTTATTTTATATTTATGTTCATGTTTTAACGTGTGTGTCAGTACATGTAGGCAACTGAACATAATTATGTATGTTTGGTGCTATATGTGTTCATGCATATGTATGCATATGTGTATGTATGTATGAATATATATGTATATATGTATGTATGTGTGTATATATATATATATGTATATATATTTTACACCTTTATTTTACACCTTTATTTATTATTGTTTGGTGCTATATATGTTTATGCATATGTGTGCATATGTGTATGTATGTATGAATATAGATGTATATATGTATGTATGTGTGTGTGTGTGTGTGTATATATATATATATATATATATATATATATATATATATATATATATACACACATATATATATATATATGTATATATATTTTACACCTTTATTTGACTTATTTATTTATTGTTGGATTTTAATTTCTTTTAATCTGTTAAGTGTATTTGAGTACTTTGAAAAGCGCTATATAAAATAAATGTACTATTATTATAATTTATTTATTTTGTCATTGCTCTAACTTCTTATTTTACTACAATTACATACTTGTATACTTGCTTTTTGAAGTTATGTGAATTTATATTTGTAAAATTTGCACTATAATTTTGTACTAAGCATACACACTTATAATTGTGTTCAAAAAAGAATAAAATGAAAAATTTGATCCAAAAAAAATATTTTTTTTCCATGTTATCTAACTTTACTTTTCTAGCTTTTTGTTTGAACAAGAGAGCATAACTGTGTATTTAACAGTATATCCCCCTTGAGTGCCTCTCTGATGTTGTCCCACTCTATGTAAAGTGATATCTTTACATTTCCCAGATTATTTTGGCAGATAATGTTGTGAAAATAATCCCTAGTGAATTTGAGAACACACGAACCAAAAAAGCTGCAGTTAAACCTGGTAAAGTGTAGGTTTGCGTGCAGCAGTTATGTAATTTCCATAGGTGTTTTATGTTTCGTGCAATAGTACATGGTAGGGGGAGTGTCTCTTTGGAGCGACGCTCTGATTGGTCCACTCTGTGAGATGTTAATGATTGACAGCGCAGCGGACCAATAGGAGGCCGCGCTTTGTCTTGCCCCTTGTTGGCCGCAGAGGCGACGTTGAAGGGAGCATTTGTTCAGGACGGGGGTGTCCGTGCCGTTATGTGGACAGACTGCCGCTTGTAACAGTTTGTCCTGCTCGTTAAACGGATTTAAACGTCAACTGAGGACTGCTGTTTCGAACCTCGTCGGTGAAGGATTTCGTTATAGAGTTGCAGTTTGTTAATTGTATCTCGACGCCGTGAAGTTTAATCAAGTCGAAGCGAAGCGGGGAGGAACTCGGTGGATTCGCCTGTGGATTCACGCAGACTCGGTATGTAACGTTCCTGCTGCCCTGGCACGTTTCACAGCCACAAAACGACCCAACCAGCATTTAAAAGTCACTATTTAACACATTATATTTCAGTTAGAGTACATTTCCTCTCCTCTACTGTACTTTCGTTACCAGATATTTTGCACTCACTCGTTAACTTACGGTTTTCGCCTTTTTTTTTTGCCACGGTAAAGCTTCATTCCCGGACTTATTCTCTACTTTATCATACTTATTTTGAATTTCCCAACATAAATAACTACAATAATAAATAAAAACCCACCTAAACTGTTATTATAGAGGCAACAGGCTCCTTAATTCACAGCTATTAGTTGACTGCAGCTAACCCGCTTGCTAACTTAGCAGGGGCGAGTCAAGACATATCCTCGGGGTGGCCCGGGCCCCTCTGACAACTGCCCCCCCCTAGGGCTGAACGATTTTAATAATATTAATTATAAATTTTATTTATAAAGCGCCTTTCTAGATACTCAAAGATGCCTCACAGACATTAAAAACATCAAATAAAACAACACAGTAATGATAACAAAAATAATAACCTAAAACAATGAAAACAAGACAAAACAAAACCATGGGGTACATTTAAAAGCAGCTAGACATTAAAAACACTTTTATAAAGATGCGTTTTGAGGAGGGGTTTGAATGTGGATGGGTTTGTGCACTCACTCGTTAACTTACGGTTTTCGCCTTTTTTTTTTGCCACGGTATAGCTTCATTCCCCGACTTATTCTCTACTTTATCATACTTATTTTGTATTTCCCAACATAAATAACTATAATAACAAATAAAAATGCACCTAAACTGTTATTTTAGAGGCAACAGGCTACTTAATTCACAGCTATTAGTTGACTGCAGCTAACCCCTCTGACAACCCCCCCCCCAGGGCTGAGTGATTTTAATAATATTTATAATAAATTTCATTTATAAAGCGCCTTTCTAGATACTCAAAGACGCCTCACAGACATTAAAAACATCAAATAAAACAACACAGTAATGATAACAAAAATAATAACCTATAACAATGAAAACAAGTATAGGTCATAAGCCCCGCCTCCCCATGTATTCCAGATATGAGCCGGGAAACTTTAAAAAATGACGATACCTCGTAGAAACGTTTCTCTCATCTTTACGCTAAGGTAATATGACGATGTTATTTGGCTGCATGGTGTTCAGGTGTTTTTTTTCCTGAGAAGTTGGTTTCTCATTAGTTATTGGACGTTAAAAACCGCGATATACGTTTCGTTTTACGATTGTTGACAGCTGCTGTTCGTGAGTAGTTTTTATCGGGGATATAAGAAACTTCAGGAAAGAGCCAAAAGGAGACTAAACCTTCTGAAGAAGAAGAAATAAATATTTTTATTTCTCTTTTTTACTTGGCTCCACCGGAAATTCTCTACTGCGCAGACTCTGGCTGCACAATGGCGGCTAGAGAAACGGGGTTTTTTGGCTTAAAAAACGTAGAACGGTGACAGGCGGAAGCACGTTGTCCATTCTATATACAGTCATTGATATCGGCATTGGCCCCAAAAATCCCATATTGGTCAGGTTCTAGTATTTGACTTACTCTCAATCGAATGCAAATAAATGCTGATGTATTGTGTTCGCTCACCTGGCTTGTTTTTAAAGGTAGAGGTAAGGTATGCAGGGGTTTTCTAAAAAATAAAACGTCACCTTTTACAGGAATAAACCCGCTCAGTCGCATCTACGGGCCTCTGTATGTGTGTGTCAGACTGTATAATAGATGTACAAGCTAATTTCGGCTCTGAAAATTAATTTTGGCTTTGTGACCAGGCTTTTTTTTACAGTCTATGGTCTGTTTACGAAGCTACGACTGTTAGTTATGCTGATAGATCCAGTCGGTGGTCATGAGCATGCACTGCCGCTGACACTGAGCCACGGAGGAGGATGAGCCCAGTTTGGATGTTGTTTGTAAACAAATAAACAAAACTTAATGAAAATTCCTGCATACTTCACCTTTAAGATATTTATTTCTCAATATATAAACCTTTAAAAAATATATCTGAAGAACTTTAAACTGCTTGTACTGTAACATCACAGTTATTCCACAATTTTCTTCAACGAGAAAACCCTTTAACTAAAATGAACCACAATGTAATGAAGTAGCTAAAACTAAATAATACAGAATGAGAAGCTTTACAATAAATAAGATAGAATATATAAAAAAATAAGATTTGAAATATAAAAATATAGAAAAATAAAGACATAAAAGTGGAAAATGGAATGGACTGTCTTATCACTACACATAAAAAGCATCTATCATGACACTGACTTCAGTGAGTTTTATGAAAAAAAAAAAGTGACCTTACATTAACAAAAATTAAAAATCTTCATGCCGTGATGATAATAAACATGGTTTTAACAAGTCATGAGACAGTTTCGTTTCTAAATTGTTGTTCCAGTGTGGGCAGATGTTATCAAGAATTTACCAACTTAAGTTTCCGATGTTTCTCACTCCACCCGAAGGCAGCGTGTGCTTCTATAAAAGTGGGGCTTGTCTTTAAATAAACTATTTGCATTATTTGTATTGCAACAAGTTTCCTTCACATTTATTTAGTTTTCTAACATTTGTTAAAGCTTTTAGTCACAGAAAATTACACATTTGCTCAATGACGTAGGATTGTTCGATTAGAATTGTAAGGAAACTCCCACAAACGCTGTTTACAGTATCAGTCGTTCCTCTATAAGAGCTCAGTTTTGTTATATAACTGGACCACTGTCCCTCTCCAAGTGTAAAAGCCATAAAGGAGAATAATTATTGACAGAAGTATGTCCACTGCTGCTGTAACAGGTGAAGACATATTTCTTCTCAGCTATGTGACCTCTTTCTGGTGAAGCTGTTACATCACAAGCAGAAACAATCCACAAACATGTAGCTAATGACTGTACAACTCTTTTTCCTTACGTACGTCCTCTGTGCTTTGCTTAAGGCACAAAAATACATGCATGCATCCTTTTTCTCATTTATGCAAGTCAAACACGCCAGTTAAAGCTCAGCGTGCAAAATGAAAAACACAAAGACCAGTTGAAGTTGTCTCGTTACCAAAACTGGACTCAGTGCAATCTGTGTAACCTGTTTACATGTGTTACAAAAGTCCAGATTAAGTTGGAATAAAACCATAAATAAATTTCTTTAAGTTGTGACTCACAAAATTACATTCACTTGCAAAGTTTTTGCAACTTATAAACTTTCAACGTCCAACTTTGGACAAACTGCTCTTTGACCCCTTGTTGTAACTCAGGTCTGTTGCTTTAAATAATTACAAATTAAATAAACCTCCAATATGGCCTTTTGCAATATGTATTTTCAGACTGTAATATTTCTTTTGCAGTAGGTGTTTTCTGTTCTACACCAGATTTACTCAACTCAGCTCAACCAAAAAGACAAACTGTTGAAAACTATCTTTGCAAGAGAAAAAAACTAAGTGGTAAAAAAGTGGCAAAGACAGCAAGAAGTGGACATACTAGTAAGTAAATATATATGAAATATTGGCAAATATGTCGAAAAAGCAGCAAAAATTGACAGGAAATTAGGAGAATATCTGGAAAATAGTCAGAAAATAGCAAAAAGTTGGTCCAGAAGTGACAAAAAAAGGGGGAGAAGTTGCAACAATCTAAGTGGTGAAAAGAGACAATAACAGCATGATGTGGCAGTAAAAATAAGTTTAAGCAGCAAAAATGGGTGGAAATTGTGAGAAAACTGGGAAATAGTCAGAAAGTAGCAACAAGTTAGTCCAAAAGTGGCAAAAATATGAATACAAAGTTATTAAAATGGTTAAAAAAACTTTTTTTTCAAAAGTTAGTTATTCCTAGTAGTATTTAATGATGAAAAGAAGCAAAAACAGCAAGAAGTAACAAGAAGTGTGTGATGGTAAAATGGTTATCAAGCAGCAAAAATGGGTAAAAATGGGAGAAAACTCAGAAAATAGTCAGAAAGTAGCAAAAAGTTGGTCCAAAAGTGACAAAAAAAGAGTGAAAAGTTACAACAATCTAAGTGGTGAAAAGAGACAAAAACAGCAAGAAGTGGCAATAAAAATAAGTTTAAGTTGGCAAAAATGGGTGGAAATTGGGAGAAAACTCTGAAAATTGTCAAAAAGTGGCAAAATTATGAATAAAAAGGGACTAAAATGGATAAAAAAGCTTTTTCTCAAACTTATTTATTCCTGATTGTGTTTATCTATTGGCTCTAAATGGTGAAGAGAGACAAAAATAGCAATAAGTAGCAATTAGTATGTGCTGGTAAAAATGGTCATTAAGCAGCAAAAATGGGTTAAAAATGTGAGAAAATTGTCAGAAAGTAGCAAAAAATTGTCCAAAAGTGACGAAGAGTATGAATAAAAATGGACTAAAATGGATAAAGTTTAATTTAAGTTGTTAATTCTGAGTTGCTATTTTTTTAAGAGTGATTCGTTGCTTGTGTTTGTTTACATAAAAATGATCACAATTAGATTTTTTTTTCAAGTCTTTCAGCCCTAATTTTTAAAGCTGAAAAGTTGTGAAAAATAATATAAAATCTGTATTAAGCTTGAACACAAACAGGTTAAGTAGAGATGTAAAGTTGAAACACACGCCTCTCAGTTAGTTAGTGCTTCACTTTGGCCGCCCCAGTAAAAAGTCTGGACTCTGTAACATGTAGCTTTCTTTTGACCATTTCAGACTAAATTAGTAAAACAGTGTCAGGCGTTTTAAAATCCACGAGGGAACTCCACCTTTCACAGTTTGAGTAGCTGCTGTAGAGTTATATAACAGGGGCAGCACAGTGAATTAAAGCTGTCACGCAACACGCTCATGTTAGAAACCATATGTTGGCTGAAAAGCTCTGTACTGTGCCAGAAACCATCAAAAATTAACTACTAGAAAAGCATTATGCACGAGGGGTGAATAATTTACTTTTATAGCATCACGCTGTTCCAGGAGAAATGAATACTAATGTAATTAGGTTTATAAACGACTTAATCGTAGGCGTTTTTATCAAGGGTGGGTGATTACAAATGTGTTAAAGAGATGCAAATGAGACTTTGAGGAAGCAACGACCTGAAGAGAGGAACAGAGGTTACTGAGGAGATGATGCAGATGAAAGGCTGAACAGTTTCCAAAAATAATCTCATTAAAATGATTATTTCAGATATTTTAATTGCAATTTTTGTGTGATTATTTCTTCTCTGTTTTTAAACAAACTCATTGTAGAACATGAACAGTTTCATTAATTACAGCACAACAACAACAACCCACTACCACTACAACTGGGACTGATTTTTACACATTTTACTCAATTTTACCTTCTTTTTTCACACTTTTGGAACATTTTTTGATACCTTCCAGGTTCACTCCCAATTTTCTTGACAATTTTTTACACTTTTGGACAATTTTTTGCAACTAAGTGACTATTTCTCAAACTTTCTTGCCATTTTTATTGACATTGGCCATTTTCAACACTTTTCACTGTTTCTCATCACTTCTTTTTACTATTTTTGACTTTTTGAAGTATTTAAAGTTTGCTCTTTGGACATTTTAATCACATTTCCCTTATTTTTCCACTTCTGGATCATTTCTTTTGATACTTTCTCACTATCTTCCGTGTTAACTCCCAAATTCTTGCCAATTTTTTGCCCTTTTGGACCATTTTTGCTACTTTTTGAGTATTTCTAGGTTTGATCCCAATTTTTTTCCTGTTTTTGTCGATTTTCGCACCATTTTTGCAACTTTCTTAAAATTTTTAAGTTTCCTCTTGAATTTTCTTGCTAATTTTTATTGCTTTTTGTCCATTTTTGCCATGTTTTTTTTCCACTTTTTGACTTTTTATTTCGACAAACTGACATTTTTTTCAACTTTCTTGCCTTTTTATTGACATTGGCCATTTTCACCACTTTTCACTGTTCCTCATCACTACTTTTTACTATTTTTGTGACTTTTTGAAGTATTAAAAGTTTGCTCTTTGGACATTTTAATCACATTTCCTTCATTTTTCCACTTCTGGATCATTTCTTTTGATACTTTCTCATTATCTTCCATGTTAACGTCCAAATTCTTGCTAATTTTTTCCCCTTTTGGACCATTTTTGCTACTTTTTGAGTATTTCCAGGTTTGATCCCAATTTTTTTGACGATTTTTGCACCATTTTTGCTACTTTCTGAAATTTTTAAAAGTTTCCTCCTACATTTCCTGCTAATTTTTGTTGCTTTTTGTCCATTTTAGTCACTTTTCACTTCTTCTTTTTGCCACTTCTGGACCTTTTTTTGCAACTTTCCGATTGTGCCCAATGGAAATACCAATTTTAGGCCATTTCCACTGCCTCAAACTTAGTTTTATTGCTACTTTTTGCAGTTTTTGCCTCTTTTTTTTACCAGTTGTATAGTTTCTTTTGTAAAGGTAGTTTCATAACAGTTTTTCTCTTTGGTTGAGTAACTCTGGTGTAGAACAGAAAACATGTATTTGATAGTTTGACACGTTTCAGGTTATAGAAATATTTCAGTCTGTGATTAGAATATTGTGATTTAATCTAATTTGTGATTAATTGTGCAGAAATTCAGAATAAGTGTCTTTTATATGTTTGTGTGCTGTTATTGCCTGTGCTGAACTCTGTTATTGTGTCATTACAGGCGGGAGAAGCTTTCTGAAGATCACAGCTGCAGGCCATTTATTGATGGGTACATACTGTGAGGTAACACACCAGGAGAACTGGAAATCGTTCAGAAGAGACAGGACCTGTGAAAGAATGAAGACAAGCTAGATACTGTCGTCTTCTAAGAACTGTCAAAGTGTTTCTTGGAAAAAAAAAAAAACAAACCAACACCCACGGCAAATGTGCACCTGGGCTGAAAGTTTTATCGTCAGAGAAACCTGAAGAGTAAGTTTTCTGCAGAGAAACTCAGCAAACACATTAAAAGAACAAATTGACAGAGCGATCAGAATGAGTGCTGAAGGATATCAGTACAGAGCGCTCTTCGACTACAAGAAGGAGAGGGAGGAGGACATTAATCTGCATGTGGGGGACACGCTGCTGGTGAGTAAAGGAGCTCTGGTGGCGCTCGGTTACCCCGACGGGCTCGAGCAGAGACCCGATGAGATTGGCTGGCTGCCAGGCTTCAATGAAACCACTCAGGAAAAAGGGGACTTCCCGGGAACATATGTGGAGTACGTGGGGAAGAAATGGATCTCTCCACCCACGCCGAAGCCCAGACCTCTCAGACCTTTACCTGTGGCTCCAGGGGGCTACAAGGCGGAGGCCGACTCCGACTCAGAGCAAGGTGAGTTTACTCAGGAAAACAAAGATCTGAGTCTTCAAAAGGGTTTAGAAACATGCAAATGAAAACATCTGCAGGGTGCACCAGTGTCACATGACGCACTAAAAACTCTGGACCATCACTTATGTAGTCGCCCCCCAGTTTGGCCTGATACTAGTAAACAGTTCATAGAAAAAGGGAGAGAAAAATAAAGATTGCTCAGGCCCAGTTTACATGACAATGCTTCACAGTGTTTCACCCTAAAACTCAAGAAGCGCACTGAATAAAATCTCTGTTTACATGGAAACATTGAGGGACTTAAAACGCTGTAGCATACATGCCAGGACTGTAGATAGCGATATAATTGTAGCAGACGTTTACACAGCAAAGGTTTGCTGATCATGTGGAGTTTAGACTGAAAACTTTTTCTCTGATTGCAGAAAAAGTGCAATAAATTCTCATTTTGTTAGAACCATAGACTGTATAATGAGTGGACGTGACGACGTTTGGCTCAAACCTGAAGCTTCAAGCAGATGCCCCGCCCCCTGGTGTCTGGCTGCAGTATAGGTCATAAGCCCCGCCCCCTGGTGTCTGGCTGCAGTATAGGTCATAAGCCCCGCCCCCTGGTGTCTGGCTGCAGTATTGGTCATAAGCCCCGCCTCCCCATGTATTCCAGATATGAGCCGGGAAAACTTTTAAAAACTACGATACCTCTTAGAAACGTTTCTCTCATCTTTACGCTAAGGTAGTATGATGATGTCATCTGGCTGCATGGTGTTCAGGTGTTTTTTTTCTGAGAAGTTAGTTTCTCATTAGTTATTGGACGTTAAAAACCGCGAAATAAGTTTCGTTTTACGATAGTTGACAGCTGCCGTTCGTGATTAGTTTTTATCGGGGATATAAGAAACTTCAGGAAAGAGCCAAAAGGAGACTAAACCTTCTGAAGAAGAAGAAGAAATAAATTTATTTCTCTTTTTTACTTGGCTCCACCGGAAATTCTCTACTGCGCAGACTCTGGCTGCACAATGGCGGCTAGAGAAACGGGTTTTTTGGCTTCAAAAACGTAGAACGGTGACAGGCGGAGCCACGCTGTCCATTCTATATACAGTCAATGGTTTGAACCAAGGCTGTAAACATGTTAAATTTTGCTGTAAAAATCCCGTTGTTATAATGGGTGTGTGTGTTGTTTCTGGTACTTCTGCTCTCAGCCTCAAGTGGACACTCTTGGAACTGCAGTCCTCCACATTTCTGCTTCTGCTTCTTGTCTAATGGCTGGAAGTTTCCTCTTGGGAGGAAATATTGCAGCCAATCAACAAACTGCCATCGCACTCCAGGCTCCTTTAGTGGTGTCACATCGTTTTCCCCGCTGTCGATCTCACTAAAAATGAACCAAAACATGCCTCAGTAAACTTAGACCTCCCCTCCTGGAGTGACAAAGGTTTAGCTGTTTGGTCTGAGGCTGATTTCACAACTGAAACTCTGTTTGCGATCAAACCGTCGAGTTTACAAGTCTGAGCCCCAAAGAGCTGCTGAGTTGAAACATCACCGACAGAAATATTTGTTTCCAGCTCATTAAGGAAACAGAAAGATGCTGATCCTGCAAAAACCTCTCGCAGCCTTTTGCAACAAGTATCTCTGCCTTGTGCTGCACAGCTGCACTGAGCGTGAGCCAAACTGATTCCCACAGGACAATGGCGCTGGCCCGTAGCCAGGCCATAGTACACCAGAGCGTCTTGTGCCAGCCATATGTTACAAGTGGATATCATCTGGGTTTCTTCACAAAGCCACATCTTAAGGGAATATTATTCACTTATCAGTGTGCCGAGGGATGATTAGATCACTATGTAGTGGTGATTAAGGCTCGCTTAGTCCCTGAGACTCTGGAGGAAACAGCTTAGCTTGCTTTTCTGCTCACAATTAGGTTGAGACTGGCTCGGCCGAAGGTTCAGGGAAAGAGAAATACATCAAGAAATAATGCAAACCAATCATTTCTTGTTCTGACGAACTACTTTAGATATTAATATTATTAAAAAACTGCAAATACAGGGTTCCTACACATCCTTGAAAAGTCTTAAATTCATTGAAATGTTATATTCTGGTCTTTAATAAATTACTCTAAAGTCTGAAATTTGTCAGGACAGGATTTGTTAATTTTTCTTTTTTTGTGAAAAGCTGCTGGTATAAATTTTTATCTGTTGGTTGTCTGAGGTAAAAACACACAAGAGAAACAACAATTAGATGAATAATATTAGGTATTAAACTATAAAAGTAAACAACTACCAGTTATATTGAACATCACCTGATCCTCACAGATCTTCTCTGCCACAGATCTGTTTATTTTTTAAACTTCAGGAAACTTGGGATCTTATGGCCCTTTTCCACTGACTCGTCTCAGCCCTACTCTACTCGACTCTAACTGGTTTGTGTTGCGTTTCCATTAGCGCGGTACTACGCAGCAGACGCCAGTTTTTAGTACCTGCTCTACCCTGGTTCTAAGAGAGTAAAGCTGATACCAAAAGGTGACGTGGACGGTCTGCCGGTCACTCATTGGTCAGAGAATGTCGTCTCTGCAGCTTCTGACTCTGAACAAATCACTTACAAGAGGCAAAGGAATAAGTCAGCGACGGGTTTTTAATGACATTTAAACCTGACGGCACAGAACCAGACTGAATGAAGACAAAATACAGCCCTAAAATGCTCCTTCATGATTCCTAAAGAAGTTAAAAGTCCTTTTTAAACCAAAAAGAAGTTAACAGCAAAGATAGTTGGCTTTAAAGAGTCTTTTAAATTAAATCAAAGTTGGTCGGTGCAGGAGCGATCTGTCTGCCACGAGAGTCTTTAAGCACCAATCAGTCCATTAATCCACAGGGAACCAAAAAGGAAAACCAGTTCAAAGAAGAATGATTGATCAACAACAAATCTCTGCTATACCAGGCCCAAAAATCAAAAATTTAAAGTGATCTCACTGGATCCAGGGAAGAGTTGATGTCAGGAAGCAGCTCCTTCGTTTTCCTCCGCGTGCAGCAGCACCAGGCTGTTGTTTACCTCCGTTGTCATGACGACCCACATTGAGCCGCTGTATTACTTTAATAAAATCTTTTGAAAGCTTTTTTTTTTCCTTTAAAGACCACGGTGGCACATATGTTAGTACAAAATGATGTTTGTGTGGCGTTATAGATGAACATGCACGCACTTCTGCGCAGCACTTTAGCGCAGCTGTGTTATAAGATCCACGCCCACCGTGAGTCTGTAGTCGGGTTAGAGGAAAAGATAACCAAACCGTGTAGAGCTGAGTAGAGTAGAGCTGGAATTGTATAGTGGAAAAGCGCCATAAGTGCACCTCAAACTTACAGAAGCGGAAGAGAAGGTAACCAAGAGGCATGTCTGAATTTATGTTTCCCCAACATTGTATTGGGTAAAAAAAAAAAAAAAATCAAGGATAAAAATGCACTTTTTCTTTTGAAATTCTTTACCTCTCTTCTTATACTACTGCATAGTGTTTAGCAGTGGTAAAGGCACTTTAACATTTGAAAGTGTTTTTTGTGTGCATTTTTGTTTACGACTGTATAATGTAAACAAGCAGTCAGGAAATAAGTGGCAACTTATTATTTGAAAGTACGATGTCAGTATCTGTTATCATGATAGAATCGCATGATATACAGTACACCATTGTTACTATTATTTGTTTACTGTGAAATACAGTTTCTGCTGATGAAAAAAATAAAGGGATAATTTTGGAAGAAAAAATTGTTCTTTATGCACAAAATGTGTACGAAACTGAACAGAAACCCTGGCGCAAAAACCGAGGTACGGACCGTACCATGGGTTATCTGTACCGTTGCACCCCTACAGGACACCCCAACCAGCAATTATATTTATGTGTTTTTGGTCTGAAATTTCATTAAAAGTGGCATTAAAAAGGTTTTAAAAAGTCTTAGATTTGACTTGCTGAAACCTGCAGGTACCCTGAAATAAACAAAACAATAATCTTGATTTATCTTCTTGTGGAAAATGTTGTTTTTTTTTGTTTTTTTTTTTGATCAAATTTTTCATTTTATTCTTTTTTGAACACAATTATAAGTGTGTATGCTCAGTACAAAAATATAGTGCAAATTTTACAAATATAAATTCACATAACTTCACAAAGCAAGTATACAAGTATATAATTGTAGTAAAATAAGAAGTTAGAGCAATGACAAAAAAGTAAATAAATAAAAAAGTAAAATATTGGTGTAAAAAAAAATATATATATATGCATAAACACATATAGCACCAAACATACATAATTACGTTCAGTTGCCTACATGTACTGACACACACGTTAAAACATGAACATAAATATAAAATAACAAAAAGTAAATAAGCAAATAAATAAAGTAAAATAAAATTAAAAAAGAAAAAACACACACACAACATAAAATAGATGGAAAATGTTCTTTTAAATTTCAATTCAATGATTATTTAAAAGTTTTTAATCTGGGAGGAGCAAGCCGTTTCTTTTAGAGCAGCTGTTTTTTTTTTTAGTCTCAGACTCTGACGTGTGCCGTTTTGTTCAACTTCTGTGAATTTCAAGATGGGTTGCGTGTAAAAACTGCCCTCAGAAATCTGAATCAGTGTTACCGCTCAGGCCACAACCCTGCAATTAAAAACTCGCATCTTTTTAAAGACGCTGCGGCTTTGGCATGAATGTGCGCTCAGAGCGTTTTTCTGCTCACCTAAAGAGCAGCTGCAGTTGCCAGGTTTCTAGTTTCTGCCTTTTGTGGTGCGATTGTGAAATTCTTTGCTGTGGTTTTTTTTTTTTTTTCGCCTGTATGAAGGGGGCATGTGTTGAATGGCTGTGTTGTGGTCGAGTGGCAATGCTGAGCCTGGAGCGAGTGTGAATGTAGCACCGGGAGAAGAAAAGTCTCTGTGTGCTGGGGCTGGGGGCTGGGGGCTGGGGGGGGAGAGGGGGGAAGGAAAAGGGGCCCCTGANGCGTACTGTTTCCCACAATGCACGGCGCTAATGGCGTTTGTCAGTTTGGGGGCGCTCAGGTTGAGGTGAATTACTGACACCTACTGGAATAAATCAGCTCAACTACAACACAACAACAAAAATGTGAAACGGTCCCAGAGATAAAAGTGAAGTGACAGGAAAGAAACAGCGGTAAATCTGCTCACTTCATCATGAAAGAGCTGTTTACTTTTACCAAATTCATAAAAGCCCCTAAATCATTTATCACTTTTTATTTTACACTAACAGCCTACGTGGGTAATGAGGACGCTGTTTTTCCACCAGCTGTAAAAATAAAAAGTTGGTTTCAGATTTATTTTCAATACATGATAACTTTTGGTGCAAGATAAAAAATCAAATATGGGGATTTTGCTGTGATAAACTTTTATACCTTTACAAATTTAATAAAATCAGGACTCTAATCTCTCCCTGAATTTGTTGTTTTTCTAAATGAATTAAAAATGTTCCTTCAACCACTAAAAATAAAGAAAAAAAACATAAAAATTCTCAAAAAAATTACAACTTCCCTCCCATGCTTAATTTCATTTATTTATTTTCCTTTGTATCTCATTGACATCTAATTTAACTTATCTACTTTTATTGTTCCTGTAACTTCTCCACTGATTGATGTGGTGAATTACTGATTGAAATGTACTCATGGTTTATTTATGATAAAGTTAAACATCAGAAAAAAACCATCAGCTCCACTTCCTGAAACAGAAATCCAGAGTAGTATACGACTAAACAGGTCCAACAAAACAGTCAAACTACAGACTACATGTGGAAGTAGTAGGTAGTAGGCAGTGGCTCCTACCTACTACTTCCACATTTTGATTTAAAGAAAATTGTGAATCTAATTGAATCGCTGTATCTGCCAGAAAAATCGCAATTAGATCTTTTTCTAAAACCGTTCAGCCCGACTCGATTTCCATCCCTACACTTTTTAGAGTGTACAGTCAGCTCTGGTTGGGGGAATGGAGGTTTGGGAAGGGGCCTCTCCTCCCTGAGCCACAGGGGTTTACATGAGTGCAGCAGATGTGGAGAGGGTAAGAGAGAGAGAGAGGGAGAGAGAGAGAGAGGAGGGTTAGGCTGGGAAACTGTTCCGCCTCATTCCAGCTCTCAGCCTCTTTTTCTTTTTTCTTCGAACATTAAAGTGCTGCTCCTTTTTCTGGGCCTCTCGCTTGAGAGAATATGCATGTGCCGGGGCCTCAGTGCAGAAAAGAGCTGCTCCAACTTCAGCTCGCAGCTTCATTCGCCCTCTTCGTTTTGTGCAAGATATAAAAAAAAAAATGCGGAAGTGACTTTTTCCTGAAGTCATGCACGAGTGTTGGAACACATTCTTACCAGTTTTGGCTCGTGTAGAAAGATTAAAGTGTTTAGCAAATAAAGACAATGCTACTTCTTTGTTTACACAAAACAAACGTCAGCACAGAATCTCTCTTTAACTTTTTATACGCCACAAGGTCATCGACAACCTGTTTACCATCAATATAAAGTAAAAACTGTAACGTCTTAGTCAAAGAGAAAGTTTAGATTCTTCACGTTTCAGTTTCTAAGTTTGTTTCACAGTTTTCTTCACCAACAAAAATGTAATTAGTGAAAGAACCACTCAGATTCTTGGTGTCATTACGTCACATCCTGACGCCCGTACCCTGAATATTCACTCTCCTTTCCACCAGAGGAATCCAGAGTTCAAACATATCAAAAGTGTTGTTTCATCAAATTATTCCAAGTGGTGAAATTTCTCCTGTAAAGTCCGTTGTTTGTCTGTCTGTCGTGTCCGTTCTCATCAATAACAGCAGCTTCACAGTCTTAGAGCATTTCCTCCTCAATGTCAGGAAAGAATCTTTAGGGTTCTAGCTGCAAGAAAAAAGTGACCCCATTGTGTTTTGTTGAGATTTCATCCCAGGAAAGCTTGTGATAGACAACAAGTGTTTCCCTACTTCACTTCACTGCATGGTGATCTTGTGTAACAGCTCTATTAGAGGGTTGTTTATTTGCTAACAGGCCTGTCACTCACTGGTACAGTAAATAATCACCTTACACGTCACAGGAAGCCAATTCCAGCCATTTAGATCATTGACGAGACCTATTTGTTGCTGTGCATCTTCATTTATATTCACGTGCGCAACAGAAGAGGTACAATCCGTGACTTGGAACTACAATTTCATGATTTTTGTTGAACCTCTCCACAAAGAGAGCAAAGTTGACTAAAAAGAGGACACTGAGCACTGACATGAACGTGGACAGTGACTAAAACTCTGCCTGGTTTTTGGTCACTTGAGACTTAAAACTCTACAACTCCTACAAGGTTTTACTTAGAAAGCTCAAATTGCACCCAGATGTAGATGACAAGGTGTAGAAGTGATGTAGTAAATTTCTTGTGTCTGGTTTGAAGCATCTTGACGTGATTGGTTTTTTCAAAAATAGATGTAAAAAAAATGAAGAGTTAAAATGTGTTTCAGCTGCATTAATCCTAAAGTGGACTTATATACATATTAAAACATGATATTATCTGAAAGTAGAGATTTAAATCTTTCAAATGTGGCGTCACTGATGAATTTTAACCTTGTAATTCTTCATTTATAATCTTTGAAACATTGTTTGGTATAAAGGTGTAATATGTGTAATGTAAGGAGTCTTAGAGCATTTCCTCCTCAATGTCAATCTGACAAAGCTGCAAGTCTTTGTTTTCAACAGGGTTCTAGCTGCAGGAGAAAAGTGACTCCATCGTTTTCTGTCAAGTTTTTATCCCAGGACAGCTTGTGATAGACAACACGCACTCCCTACTTGAGTGGTATATGGCGACTAGTGCTCTTGTGTAACAGCTCAATAAGAGAGTTGTTTATTTACTAACAAGCCTGTAAATCACTAGAGCAGTAATCAAACCCTTTAACATTCACATGAAGCCAGTTGTAGCCATTTAGATCATTGGCGAGACAAATTAATTCCCATGCGTCTTCATTCATATTCAGTATCACAACTGAAGAGGTAGTTAAAATTTTTAGATGAAAGAGACTGAAGAAAGTTGAAATTTAAAGTTACATAAACTTTTAATGAATTAAAAACTTTTAAAACTTTTTTGAAATGAACTTTTGATGAATTCAAAATCATGAAAAAAGTCAAAAATTTAGGACAAAATGTCAAATTTAAGATAAAAAGTTAACAATTTAAGAAAAATGGTCAAAATTTTCAGATAATGTCAAAATTCAATTTAAGATAAGAAAATAAAGATAAATTGAACATTTGAGATAAATAGCAAAAATCCTTAAAATATGTTAAGAATTCAGATAAAAAGTCAAAAATTGTAAAAGAAAAGTCTGAATTAAAGAAGATAAGTAAAAATATTGGGACATAGCATCTCAGTTTTGATATAAAAAGTCAAAGTTATAATCAGATTGTTGGTCAAATTTGGAGCTTGAAAGTCAAACTCCAAGATAGAAATCAAAACTTTGAAATATTTACGTCCAAAACAATCGAGGTGTGACGGTGAACTACAATTTCATGATTTTTGTTAAACTTTTCCACAAAGAGAGCAAAGTTGACTAAAAAGAGGACACCGAGCACTGATGAAGCTGGTTTTGTTTGCACGGAGTAGCCTGGTGTTTGGTCACCTGAGACTAAAAACTCTCCAACTCCTACAAGATTTTACCTAAAAAGCTCAAACTTCACCCAGATGTAGATGAGAAGGTGTAGAAGTGATGTAGTGGATGTTTTATGTCTGACATGAAGCATCTTGAAGTTAATGATTTTTGAAAATTGTGGAGACAAAGTGTTTCAGCTGCATTTAGCCTCATGTGGATTTTAGCAACATATAAAAACTAGAGATTTTAATCTTTGAAATGAGGTGTAATTGATGAATTTTGACTTTGTGGTTCTTCATTTATAAGCTTTTAATCACAGGATGGTAGAAAGGCCAGAGTTAGGAAGGATGTAAGGGGTTAACGGAAGAATCATAAACTTTTTCCACCTCTTACAAAGTCCAGTGAGTGTGTGTGATACTAAGTTTGTGGCTGTACTTTGTGAAATGTGTGTGTGTATAATTGCTCTTTATCTCCAACAGTCATCCTGAGTCTGAGGGCAGCATTCCTCGTCGTGTTTATGATAAAAACGGGTTGTTACTCTACATGCTCTCACACGGATCAGCCTGCACGCTCGGGCTTGTTCTGGGGAAATATTTGATGCCACCGGGCATCTCGTCTCTCGTCGACGGCTTTATTATGTTTCCAGTTTCATGTAACAGACTTCGCTCTGCAGAATCGTCGAAGACTTTCAAAGCTGAATACTCTGTGCTCTCACGACTTCAAATGGACCCGTGATTGTTTTCTGGCGCAGGCGAACGAGGAGCAACA
The DNA here is from genome assembly GCA_008086565.1 of Thalassoma bifasciatum. Lineage (NCBI taxonomy): Eukaryota > Metazoa > Chordata > Actinopteri > Labriformes > Labridae > Thalassoma > Thalassoma bifasciatum. Next base: position 63,945 of record RPOG01002489.1, read on the forward strand.
TCTGGGTTGAAGATGTTCACTTTTACGTGTGACAGAAACATTTCGAAAAGGGGGCTACTGGAAAGAAAAGATCTGGCTGTACAAAGAAGACAGTTGCAGGGAGAGAACTCTGCATAGCTGGAGATTGAGATAATGTAGCTCTCCTTCTCTGGGCCTCTTCAGCGCTCAGGCTGACATCTGCTGTATTGAACACTCTGTCTCTCGCTCGGTCGATTCTTCACTGCAAACAATCCGCTCTCGTCTTAAATAGGACGTGTAGTAACTTTCGGTGTCACAGAGGAATGCTTATTTTCGCTCCAGCTAGGACAGTCACGGGTCATAATCCATCAGCGTCAGTGGCACAGAGCGATGCCAGCAGACGTTTATATAATAAGTTATAGCGTGTTCTGTGTTTGATAGGGTTCCTGTGTGGGCCTAGAGGCATCTGAGGACAGGAATGTGTTGGCGCTTCTTTGCTGGAGGGGTGCGAGCACAGACTGCATGGGTAGACTGATTTGTAGCTTTGTGATGAATCAGTATTGTGCTAAGTGCTGATTGCAGTAGCTTGGTGCACAATGCGACGGGACAATAAATGGGCAGCTGGTTGAAAAGGACCCCTGTGATTGCGGTTTGACACCAGCGCTGCTCGTGCTGCTGCTGTGGGGTTAATATTACTATATAAAGTCGTGTGACAGCAGTGGAATGTTTCTATAACCTTAAATATATGTCAGAATACCAGGGACAATATTTTTTACAGTAGATGTTTGCTACTACCTATCTTGAAAAGAGGCAAAAACAGCAAGAAGTAGCGATAAAAACAAGTTAAAGCTGGAAAAATTTGCGATAATGTCGGGAAACAACTTTGAAAATAGTCCAAAAGTGGCAAGACAAGAGTGAAAAATAACTAAAATGGACAAAAAGCAACAAAAATGGGCAAAATAATTTGGGAAAACTAGGAAAGTTGTCAGAAACAGCAAGAAGAAGCACTACAAATAACTTAAAGCTGGAAAAAGTTGTCATAAAGAAGCAAAAATAGGTGGAAATGTTGGGAGACAAGTTGGGAAATAGTCAAAAAGTAGCAAAAAATAGTCCAAAAGTGGCAAGACAGGAATGAAAAGTGACTTAAATGGACATAAAGAAACAAAAAAGGGCAAGTTGATTTGGGAAAACTTGGAAAGTTGTTAGAAGGTTGTTGCAAAAATGTAGGAAAATTGACAAAAAAAAATTAGGGAAGAAAATAAAAAAAAAAAACAGTAAGAAAGTAGTTACAGCAAGAAGTAGCACTACAAGCGATTTAAAGCTGGGAAAAATATGCCGTAAAGCAGCAAAATTTGGTTAGATTGTTGTAAGAAAACTTGGAAAAAAGTTAAAAAGTAGAAAAAAATAGTCCAAAAGTGGCAAAGCAAGAGTGAAAAGTGACTAAAATGGACATTAAGCAACAAAAATGGGCAGGATAATTTGGGCAAACTTGAAAAATTGTTAGAAGGTAGCAAAAGTGGATAAAAATTGACAAAAGAAATCAGGAAGAAACTTAAAAAAAAACAGTAAGAAAGAAGTAACAGTAAGAAATAGCACTACAAATAACTTAAAGCTGGAAAAAATGGTCGTAAAGCAGCAAAAATTGGTGAGATTGTTCGGAGACAACTTGGAAAATAGTTAAAAAGTAGAAAAAAATAGTCAAAAAGTGGCAAGATAAGTGTGAAAAATAACTAAAATGGACATTAAGCAACAAAAATTGGAAAGATAATTTGGGAAAACTAGGAAAGTTGTCAGAAACAGTAAGAGAGTAGTAATAGCAAGAAGTGGCACTACCAATAACTTAAAGCTGGAAAAAATTGTCATAAAGCAGCAAAAATAGGTGAAAATGTTGAGAGACAAGTTGGGAAATAGTAAAAAAGTAGCAAAAAATAGTCTAAAAGTGGCAAGACAGGAATGAAAAGTGACTTAAATGGATATAAAGAAACAAAAAAGGGAAAGATAATTTGGGCAAACTTTGAAAATTATCAGAAGGAAGCAAAAATGGATGAAAATTGACCAGGGAAAAACGTAAAAAACAGTTAGAAAGAAGAAATGGCAAGAAGTAGCACTACAGATAACTTACAGCTGGAAAAAATGGTCATAAGCAGCAAAAATTGGTGAGATTGTTGGGTAACAACTCTGAAAATAGTTAAAAAGTAGAAAAAAATAGTCCAAAAGTGGCAAAGCAAGAGTGAAAAGTGACTAAAATGGACATTAAGCAACAAAAATTGGCAAGATAATTTGGGCAAACTTGGAAAGATGTCAGAAGGTTGTTGCAAAAATGGATGAAAATTGATTTAAAAAAATTGGGAAGAAACTTGAAAAAACAGTCAGAAAGTAGTAACAGCAAGAAGTAGCACTACAAATAACTCAAAGCTGAGAAAAATGGTTATTAAGCAGCAAAAATTGGTGAAAATGTTGGAAGACAAGTAGGAAAATACTGAAAAAATAGAAAAAAGTAGTCTAAAAGTGCCAAGGCAAGACTGAAAAATGGCCAATGTGGACAAAATCCAACAAAAAATTGGCAAGATAATTTGGGCAAACTTGGAAAATTGTCAGAAGGTTGTTGCAAAAATGGATGAAAATTGAAAAAAGAAATCAGGAAGAAACTTAAAAAAAAACAGTAAGAAAGTAGTTTTAGCAAGAAGTAGCACCAGAAATAACATAAACCCGGAAAATATTGTCACAAAGCAGCAAAAATTGGTGAGATTGTTCAGAGACAACTTGGAAAATAGTTACAAAAGTAGCAAAGAATAGTCCAAAAGTGGCAAAGCAAGAGTGAAAAATAACTAAAATGGACAAAAAAGGAACAAAAATTGGCAGGAAAAACTTGGAAAATTGTAAGAAGGTAGCAAAAATGGATGAAAATTTACAAAAATTTGGGAGTAAACTCGAATAAAAACTGTTAGATGCGGCTATTTGACGACATAGACTAAGGCCCAATTCCAATTCCTGTCCTAACCCTCAATCTTGTTCGCCCTCAAAACCAAGTGTTAAGTATCTTGTAACTTAGAAATGGGACACCCCTTAAATGAAATTGTTGTGGACTGTCTGTCAGTTATTCCTTCGGTTAGCGTTATCAAAAAAATATCTGTATAAATAACACAACCACGGACATATTCAGCTGTCACAGCAAACCATAGTTTATTGAAAGGTAAACACCAGCTTTAACTATCGTTACATAACTCTGCAGCTACAGGAGATGACATTAGCCCGGTCATCTTATACCATTATGGGCACAAGCATGTTATATAGGCTGTTATCTTGTTAAAACAATTACATTACCACGGAGAAAAATGACCATTTTGTAACGTTAACTAACTTAAACGATAGGAACATGACTTGTCCGCACCGGACGCTATTGACAAAAGATCGTAAAATAAAAATAAATGCTATGCAGCAACGAGGTAAATAATCCACAAAATGGGTCTAAACTAAGATAAAACAATGGTTTTCGTAATAATTATATCTCCATTCACCTTCTCTGCCGCTTTGGACGCCGTGTTTATTTACTGAAAATACGCAATGCATTCTGGGTGTCCCTTAGCCCCAAGGGTGGTGTCGGAGAATCTCAGTATTGAGGGAGATACAGCCTCAAACTTAACCCTCAACCTTAACTTTCTGAGAATCAGGACAGCACTTACACTTCGCGGGAGCGCGCATTTTTAGATTGAGGGTTAAGACAGGAATAAGAATTCACCCTTAGTCTGCAACCTCTGATGTGAGACAGGGAATAATCAGAAAATCAGTTTTAACTTAATGAAAAGGAAACTTGTAAAATCAGGCGAGGAAAGATGGAAGCTAAAAATGTCTCTGCCTGAAGCTGGATTTAAAAATACAATCAGAGTTTGAGTCTGTGTTTTAACCTTTTAACACAAATATTCATAAATTAGCTGTTAAACTAAAGTTAGGATGTGATATCAGACATTTTGGGATCTTCTTTGACCAGAGGTATCGTCTTGAACCAACCACATTTCCATATTTTGATTGGTACTCACATGAGAATGAACTCCACATGAACTAAAGTCGCAGTCATGAATAACATTTCACCCTCAAATTAAAAAATCAATAAAGTGTTTTGTAGAATCAATACAGAATCACAAAATATAATTTCACGCTCCTCAAAGGCATCGACGTGAGCTCACATCTCTACGGCTGCAACTTTTGATTATTCTGAGTTAGTTTATCAACAAATGCTTAGAAATAATTCAGAGGACGATAAAGGAGACGTAGTTTATTGGATTATCTTGTAAAGAGGGGAGCTTCTTGATAGAGAAAAGGACAAAACAATACGAATCCAAACTGCTTTTGAAGAAAGAAAGTTGTTAAAACCTCAGTATGAGTCATATAAAAACTGGTCACCAAAAGTTTTTAGGTATGAATCATAAATAATGACCTGAGCAGGCAGTGCAAAGATTTCTTTTTGAGTGCGAGCAACAGCTTAAAAAAACCCAGAAATGTAAGAAATTTTCCGTTCATTAGCTTCAGAAGCAAATCAAGCAGAAAAGAGGTTGTGTAATATTTCCTTACATATGTTAAGACTTACATAAAGTTGGGATATAAACACTGCACAGTTCGTTTGAATGAGTGTGTTTCCTGTGTTAAGTGGTGAAAAAAAAAAAAGTGACACATCCTCTGCTGCTGTAATTATGTCCGTTTTTAGAAATATCTCACTGAGACGTAATTTCAAGGCTCAATAAAATCAACACTGTAATTAGATTCCTTCCTCTCGGAGCTGCATTAGTTTATGAATCCACTCTGAGTTGTGTGCATGAACGCGTGCACACGTTTCATTACTTGATTGTGTGCAGAGACCGGAGTCTGAGGATTCGGAGCTTGAGGATTAAGACGGACGGAGAGAATAAGACGGAGGGAGAGGTGCAGCGAGACACGAGTCAGATTAGTGAGAAACTGAACCAGAGGAGCACAAAAGGTATTTCAGATATGTACATATTTGACAAGGAGAGAGAGAGAGAGAGAGGAGGAGAGAGAGGAGGGGGGTGAGGTGAGGTGGACGAGCGAGTGTGGCGAGGTGCGCCGCGTCCGCCTCGTGCTTGTGGAGGTGTGGCGTTACATAACTCCCCGGACAGCATAGATCATAGGCTGAAGTTTAAAAAGGCCTCACCGTTATTTTCATCTGGGATTTATTTTACACAGCGCGGGTCAGTTCATTAAAAATAGAAGCAATCACTTCACTGAGGAGCTCTGTTGTAGCGTTTACAGCGTGAAAAAAAAAAAAAAAAACTGAAAAAAAGGGAGGAAAGAGAAGCTGCAGCACACCCTCTCAGCGCTGAGCTCACACTGCAGTTACACATTAACCTGCTGCTTGGTACATGTGCATGAATCAGTTAACCTTCCTCTTGTGTTAGGTTCGCCACTGACCCGTTTTAGTTTTTAAGTGCATAAAAGAATCACTTAAAATTTGTTTACTGCATCAAGGCTTCTTGACTTTGTCAGGAACATTGATTCCAACAAAATTATTAAAAAAAAAAAAAGAATCTCAACATTATAAAATGCCCTGATTGAAATTTTGTTGCTTGTAGTGTTAGGGTCGGTTTTGACCCGGTTATAAAAATAAGATTATAAACCAATATTTAGAGCCAAAATTGAAATCATAAGTGCACTGTCAGCCATCACAATGACAGACACCTCCTCTCCCAATCATGTGAGCTTCACTCATTTGTGTTTCCAATGCAAAAAGTATCTCTGCAAAGAAAACACAAAAAGTGTCACTTTTTGCCACACAATGCATCTGAAAACATGCACACTCACAAATCAATATTTTGTTTTATGACCTGTTCTGTGTTTCTATGTGTTTATATTAAAGTTCTATTGCTGACAAAATATATATTTTACAAAACTGACCCTAACACCATAGATGTTACTATAGTTGCTAATTTTAAAATGAAAAAATAAACAGAGCAAATTTATTTCAGAGATGTGTTCTATACCCCTCAATAATAGTCAGGTAACACAAAAACCTTTGGTTTATTTATAGGATTCTCTTTAGGTTATTTTTTCTGCTTTTTATTGAAATCAAGAGGTAAACTGCTAAACATTGGGCCCTGAGACCCACACCAAAAATATGAAACCCAATATTTTCATGGATAAGGAAGCCTTACAAGGAAACCAAGAGATAACAAAAAAAACTCGATCATATGATTTGTTTTTAGTGTATTTTAAAGCTTATTTAAGACGCGGGGCTGAAACCGACCCTAACACCGGGGAAGGTAACAGAAAGCTGACACAGGAGGAGTTGAGTTAAAACAGGGTACCTACAAGTTTTGGCAAGTCAAATTTAAGACTTTTTAAGACCCTTTTATGCCAATTTAAGGAAATTTAAGACCAAAAACACTAAAAATATAGTTGATAGTTGAGGATCCTGCTTTATTACAACAAAATCAAAGCATGTGTCACTTAATGAGACTCATTCAAGTTTATTTTTGACTGTTTATTGATCATAAAGTTGCTCATCGGTTAATATCTGTATGTAGCTAGGATGCAGATGAATTATATCAGCAGCTTGTGAGACAGTTTTAACTCTCAATCTCCTTCATGAAAAGTCACAAAAAAAAACAATAAATCATCAACAAATCTTGCTCTGACAAATTTCAGACCTTTGAGTAATTTATTTAAGACTAGTATATAACATTTTAATGACTTTTTAAGACTTTTCAAGGATGTGTAGGACCCTGCATGTCGCGAATAAATGTTTTTTTTATTGATTGGGATTCTTAAAAAACCCATAAGATGGGAAATCTTGAAATAAATCAGATATTTTTGCAGATTGTTCAGCCCTCACTAGGGCTGAACGGTTTTAGAAAAAGATCTAATTGTGATTTTTCTGGCAGATACAGCGATTTCAATTAGATTCACAATTTTCTTTAAATCAAACTTTAGTGAAATTTTCACAATGTACAGTAACATTTACAAACTTGACAGAAAATTACATCAAACCATTGAAACATCAAAAGAATAAAATCAGTTAAGTTGAGTTAAAACAGGGTACCTACAAGTTTTGGAAAGTCAAATTTAAGACTTTTTAAGACCCTTTTATGCCATTTTAAGGAAATTTAAGACCATAAACACTATAAATGTAGCTGATAGTTGAGGATCCTGCTGCATTACAACCAAATCAAAGCATGTGTCACTCAGTTTGACATATTCAAGTTGACTTTTTGTCTATTTATGGAACATAAAGTGATCCTCAGTAGCTGAGGAAAAGCTGCGATTTTTTCCTGCTCCTGACTGACCCAGGATCTGTTATATCAGCTGTTTCACACACACCTGTCTTTGAGTGTAAGACTTTAGAAAAATCTTTTTTTTCTTGAGATTGTTGAATTTAAAAAAAGTGTTAAATTAAAAATTGTTTTGTATTTCATTTTATTTAACTTGACACAATTAAGAATATTTTGCACTGCATTATTTTTAAAAGTTAAGAGTCAAAGATAGCTCTTTTTTCAGTTTTTATAACGAAAAATACAATTAAAAAGTCAGGTTTAGAAATAACAAGAATAGGTGTTAGACTCTGGGTTTGATAAATTTATCTAAAAATCTTTTAAATTTTTTTTTTTGCCTTTCATCCTATAATTTTGTATTTATTTCATATTATTTTGACTTTAATCTAAGAGTTTTAACTTTTTATCTCAAACATTGCCTTAATTTCCAAACGTAGACTTTTTAACTTAGACTTTTGTCATCTCAAAACTTTGACCTTAAATGAGAAAGTTTGGATTTTCTTTTTCTGGAAATTCAGCATCTCAGAAAATTATAATATAACATAAGATTAATTAAATTATTATTATTTTTTTTTACATTATATGTTCATTCTATGCTCTTAATACCTTTTTGCGACTGCTTTTAGCCAAATTTCACTTATTCTTTTCTACTTTCTGACCATTTTCCAAGTTTTCTGGCCATTAAAATCCTTAAAATGCTTTTTGCAAACCAGAAAAGCATCTTGAAGTTCTCATTTTATATCAGAGATTTTAAGAAATTGGCTTTAATGATAAAGAAATGTCCTTCTTAGCATACTCTTCCCTGCAACTTTTCTTAAAAAAGCTTGGAAAAGCTTGACTCAAATGCCTAGTTTGTTGCTAAAATATGAAAAAAACTTCACTGTTGTTGTCTGTAATTGATATAAATGTAGAATTTGCACTTACTGGACCAAAATAAGCTTGAATTTGAGAGTAAATCACTAATATTAGATGCAGATTTGTTCATGTCAACATACAAACCTGCAAAATTTGACTTGTATTGTCTTGTTTTGGCTCCAATATCTGACTTTTTTTTTTAAAGAAAATGGATCTTTAAGTAGCTGATTTCATTAAAGTTGAGACTTTTCTTGCACAATAACTCAAGAAAAAGATGCTCATGATTGTAGGATATTTTATTTAAAGCAGGTTTTCATTCCTCTGTGTATCATTAAATGAGAAATTAACCTGCAGCTGGTTTCAGGATACCAGGTTTAATCAGCAGCCATAAAATGATTCAGAGACATGGTCATGAGTGAGAGTTGCTCCCCTCTCATGTAACATAAGAATTCAGATCTGTGTGTGTGTGTGTGTGTGTGTGTGTGTGTGTGTGTGTGTGTGTGTTTGGCAGAATGTGGCGGGCTGACAGATTGATTCTCTGTAAATTGCAGGAAACTGTGGTTGTGTGAGTAGGTGTGGTGATTCATTGACAGACTGCTCCTCTATAGGGTTAATCATCAGGCTGTAGCAACAGGCTCCTCATTGGCTGCTGCTTTACTGAGCGCACTTCACCCTCTCACCTGCAGGGGGAGACATTGCCTGACAGTTTTTTATGACTTTATCTCAAAGCTGAATCCAAGCAGAAGCATTTTCACCTGAAACTCTTCCTGAGGAGTCAGTTTTAGTTTGTTAAAAGTGTGGAGGACGGTTTTATGTCCTCTTTACTTCCCAGCGTGTTTTCTTTCCCCCGTTGAGTGCGATGCATTTTGTGCCGTACTGCACTTAGAGCCTGTAATGTGCCGTCGCATGGGCTGTGCTGTGAGGTACTTTCCACGGGTTATTAATTTTTACAGCTGCGCCTCAGCGAGACGCTCTCAGACGAGTAGAAACGGTATAACCTGAAAATGCTGGTTACTTGAGAAGGCTCTCTAAATTTATCCAAAGTGTGTGCTATCTTTAGGGCGCCCCAGCCCTGTCCTACCCACAGTCTGCAGTTTGTTCGCTTCAGACATACCGTTTCAAGGGGGGGNCCCTTCTCCAGCTTTGCAGTCCCAATAATGTCTTCCAGATGACCAGTTGTCCTACATGCAGTTTTGTGTGTTCTGCGGTCGGGAGGACTTTGGTTGAGCCAGATCCCTTCACACGCAACATGCCAGGCTGAGCGCTCCGCCGGCCAAAGAGGATGTGGATTTGGATGAAGTGGTTCATTATTTGCCTGATTGAATGTTCTTTGGGTGGAAGAGGTAGTTCCTCCAGCACGCACGCTTTAACCTTTTACGTCCCACCGAGTCTTCAACGACCTGTTATAACATCATCAAAGCATAAACAGCAACACCTTTGTCAAACGTCTGAGCGATTACTGTATTACAAAGTTTAGATTCTTCACAGTTCAGTCTCTAAGTTTGTTTCACAGTTTTCTTCACCAACAAAACGTAATTAGTGAAAGAATCACTCACAACAACGTGGACGTTCTACCTCTTTGGGGTCATTACCGACTTATAAGTGAGAGGAAAGGTGGTCTCCTTAGGTCTCAAGTTTGTATAGTTTTCACAACAAAGTAGTTTAATAAGGTTCACCACTTTAAAGAGGACATTTCAGGCAACAAACAAGAGTAGTTATTGTCGTCGAAGTGTCAGAATCTCGTAAAGGAGGAGTTACAGTTAGACTGTTTCGACGTTCAGAAACAAATCCTAAAAGTGACTCCATTGTTTTCTGTTGTGTTTTCATCCCAGGACAGCTTGTGATAGACAACAAGTGCTCCCTGCTTGACTGGCGAATGGTGACTAGTGGTATTGCGTAAAAACTCTATAAGAGGCTTCCTTGTTTGCTAATGTGCCTGTAAATCACATGAAACACTTAAATTAACACTTTACCTGTCACATAAAGCCGGCTGTAGCCATTTAGATCATTGACGAGACCTATTAATTCACATGTGCACAACAGAAGAGCTACATTCTGTAACTGGGAACCACAATTTCATGAGTTTTTTTTTTAACATTTCCACAAAGAGAGCAAAGTTGACTAAAAAGAGGACACTGAGCGTTGATGTAGCTGGTTTTGTTTGCACAGAGTCTTAAGATGAGAGCGTGGACTCTGCCTGGTGTTGATCACCTATGACTAAAAACTCTTTAACTCCTACAAGGTTTTACCTAGAGAGCTCAAATTTCGCTCAGATGTAGATGAAAAGGTGAAGAAGTGATGTGGTGGATGTTTTATGTCTGACATGAAGCATCTTGATGTAATTGATTTTTATAAATTGGCTAAGAGGTAAAAGTGTTTCAGCTACATTTAGCCTGATGTGGACTTTAGCCAAGTATAAAAATACGACATCTTCTGAAACTAGATATTTTAATCTTAAAAAATGAGATGTCACTGATGAATTTTGAAGTCTTGGTTTTTCAGTTTTAAGTCGTGAAACATAGTATCGTGTCCAAGCCAGAATCAGGTGGGTTGTAAGGGGTTAAAAGGACGCGTCGGTGCCCGCTTCCATGCCCCGAAAAAGTTGTAATAATTTTTTTACAGCAGTAAGAAAGAAAAATACGGTGGCTGAGAAAGGCTTCCATTCATACTTTCTCTGGATTTTGAAACTGCAGACTCTGTGAGGAACAGTCGAGCCTTTTAGAAAAGCGCCTTTTCAAAATACACCTTCCCAAATCCAAATAAAATCCCTGCCAACCCCTCCATCCTTTCATGTCCACACCTGGACGCAGAGTTCTGAGGGGGNCATAGACTGTATAATGAGTGGACGTAACGACGTTCGGCTCAAACTGAAGCCTCCAGCAGATGCCCCGCCCCCTGGTGTCTGGCTGCAGTATAGGTCATAAGCCCCGCCCCCTGGTGTCTGGCTGCAGTATAGGTCATAAGCCCCGCCCCCTGGTGTCTGGCTGCAGTATAGGTCATAAGCCCCGCCTCCCCATGTATTCCAGATACGAGCCGGGAAAACTTTAAAAAATTACGATACCTTGTAGAAACGTTTCTCTCATCTTTACACTAAGGTAGTATGATGATGTCATCTGGCTGCATGGTGTTCAGGTGTTTTTTTTCTGAGAAGTTGGTTTCTCATTAGTTATTGGACGTTAAAAACCGCGATATAAGTTTCGTTTTACGATAGTTAACAGCTGCCGGTGGTGAGTAGTTTTTATCGGGGATATAAGAAACTTCAGGAAAGAGCCAAAAGGAGACTAAACCTTCTGAAGAAGAAGAAATAAATATTTTTATTTCTCTTTTTTACTTGGCTCCACCAGAAATTCTCTACTGCGCAGACTCTGGCTGCACAATGGCGGCTAGAGAAACGGGGTTTTTTGGCTTCAAAATCGTAGAACGGTGACAGGCGGAAGCACGCTGTCCATTCTACATACAGTCAATGGTCTGATTTAACCTACAACCCACTTAAATCTGTCCTATAAACCATACTATGCTTCAAAGCTTTAAACTGAAGAACCATGAGATCAGAATTCATCAGTGACACCTCATTTAAAAGATTAAAGTCTCGGGTTTCAGAAAATGTCGTGTTTTTATATGTGGCTAAAGTCCACATCAGGAGAAATGCAGCTGAAACACTTTTACCTTCCGTTAACCTCAAGATGCTTCATGTCAGACATAAAACATCCACCACATCACTTCTATACCTCGTCATCTACATCTGGGTCAAATTTGAGCTTTTTAGGTAAAACTTTGTTGGAGTTAGAGAGTTTTTAGTCTCAGGTGACCAAACACCAGGCTACTCCGTGCAAACAAAACCAGCTTCATCAGTGCTCAGAGTCCTCTTTTTAGTCAGCTTTGCTCTCTTTGTGGAAAGGTTGAAAAAAAAAAAAGAAATTATTCAGTGGGTAACCAGCAAAGAGCGTCACCATCACGGCCTCAAAGCCCCTGAGTGTTTGTCAACATCGCTCCGATGTTAAACCCGCCGAGTGACCTGCAAACGCTCCTGATTTATGCATGTTTTCATACGCGTTTCCATGGTTACGGGCCTTACGAAGGCACGTCGATCGCTTGATCGCATGCCAAAGCATCTCAGAAATCATCGCCGATAGCTTCGAGCATTACTCCCATAGCTCGCTCGCCACCTGATACGATTCCATCGGCGCCCGAACTCTCACGTCGTTGACAGTACCGAGAAGCAACTCTATCCGTCTGGTGTCAGTCACAGGCCAGACGCGGACAGTAGACACAGAAAATAAACACAAACCCTGCAGAGAGGTTTCTGTTTCCTCTTGTTTTAGCAGGTATCACTAAGCTGCTGCAGGAATCCAGGGCAGAGATTAACCTCGAGTCCATTATCCATCAACATCTTCATCTGCAGAGTTCAAAACCTGCAGGTATCAGGTCGTTTTTATGGACTTAAGCTTTACGCATGGGCAGGTTAAATTTAACCGCACGTTGTGAGTCCGGTTTCTGAGAAAACGCTGGCCGTTGACTGGCAGCCGTGTTAGATATCTTGTCTGGGAGCAGGTCCACACTCTCAAGGTGTGCTATGGCGGCCCCATCGCTATTTAGGGAAACTCTAGTGTTCCATCTCAGAGTTCATTGCTTCTGAGAAAACCCCCCTCTCCTCCTCCTCCTCCTCCTCCTCCTCCTCCCTTCTCCAGCTTTGCAGTCCCAATAATGTCTTCCAGATGACCAGTTGTCCTACATGCAGTTTTGTGTGTTCTGCGGTCGGGAGGACTTTGGTTGAGCCAGATCCCTTCACACGCAACATGCCAGGCTGAGCGCTCCGCCGGCCAAAGAGGATGTGGATTTGGATGAAGTGGTTCATTATTTGCCTGATTGAATGTTCTTTGGGTGGAAGAGGTAGTTCCTCCAGCACGCACGCTTTAAAAGGACGCGTCGGTGCCCGCTTCCATGCCCCGAAAAAGTTGTAATAATTTTTTTACAGCAGTAAGAAAGAAAAATACGGTGGCTGAGAAAGGCTTCCATTCATACTTTCTCTGGATTTTGAAACTGCAGACTCTGTGAGGAACAGTCGAGCCTTTTAGAAAAGCGCCTTTTCAAAATACACCTTCCCAAATCCAAATAAAATCCCTGCCAACCCCTCCATCCTTTCATGTCCACACCTGGACGCAGAGTTCTGAGGGGGAAAATCAGACCTGGCTTACCTCATATCACAGGGTGTTTGCTTAGCTCCCCGGTCCACCAAAGCCCAACTTCTGCGTCGTAAATACTCACCTTTTACTTTTTGAAGGCGGGCCTTTGGTCTCGTGCCTGCTGCCTTTGAAGGGCTGAGCAGTTTGTAAGTCATGCGCTCGATCAGGCCCCGGCTGCGTTAGATGAATCACAGCCCTCATCACCTCGTGTCACCTGAGCATTAATCACAGCTTTCACACTGACCAGTTCAACTCAGTACGGGACACTTTCTACTTTCTGTTTCTCCTTATAGGACGGTGAACTTAAATAAACTGTTTACAAAAAAACCAAAACTCTCATATGAGGAAGAAACAGGCTGAAAAAAAATCCCCTTAAATCCCCTAAAGCAAAGATCCGGAGGGTTGAGACAACAGTTTGTCTTAGTCATGGTTAAGTTGCATTTTAGTCTAAAAAAAAAAAAACACTCTTCCAGACAAAGCACACTGTGATATTTGACATTATGACGAAAAAGTGCTTTCAGGCATTCAGGAAGGAAAATTTAAACCCAAGACCTTTCTTTTCATTCTGGCTTTCATGTTGGGTTTTGGATATTTTATAACTTCTAACCCTGTATTTGAAGTGCTGTAATGGATTTGTCTTCCTACCTTTTTAATTTATTCATTTTAACTATAAAAAGTCTTTTTATTTAAAGGGACTGTGAGGTTTTTTGTCAGTGATCTTGAAAAAATCTGATCTCCAGATATTTGCCTGATCATTATCCACAAGTTGAAATGTGATTATCAGCGCCTCGATAGGTTATTTCTAAATGATGATTTTCAGCCCTTGAACAGGTGGTAGTGGATCGGATTGCTTTATGGCAAGTCAGAGTCTCCATGGCAACACAAAACCAGTGGACAAAGTTAAGCATTGAGAAGAGAGAATTGTTTATCTCTGCTGGAAACGATTTCTGTGATTTATTTAGTGGAACGGCTGGGTACCACATTTGGTACTTTTGTAGTTATTGATCAAAACCGTGAAGTTGCCTTTATGCCTGAGAAAAAGAGGGGAGGTGTGCTCTCCCTGCCTTGTATTTGCATGTATGTATATTAAGAAAAGTGTAGGTGTGCTCTCCTATCCTTGTCTTTCAAAAAATGCACATAAATGAAAGTGGTGGTGTGCTCTCCCTGCCTTTTCCTGACATGTTTGTGTAGGAGACGACATTATGGTTTGCTACTCCCTTCTTTGGCCTTTAATGCATGCTCTTAAAGAGAATGGAGGTATGCTCTTCCTTCCTTGTACTTGCCAGTGTGCATGGGAAGTAAAAGCGAAGTTGTGCTCTCCCTGACGTAGCCTTTCTAGAGAATAGTGGAGGTGTGCTCCCCCTGTCTTGGCCTTTGATGTATGTTTAATAAAGAAAGTGGAGGTGTGCTCTCCCTACCTTGGCCTTTGATGTATGCATTTGTTAGAAAAAGTTGAGGTGTGCTCTCCCTGCCTTGTATTTGCATGTATGTTTTTATAAGAAGAAGTTGAGGTGTGCTCTCCCTGCCTTGCTACCTTGGCTTTTCATCTATGCACATGAAGATGTGCTCTCCCTACCTTGTCCTAAATTAAATTCCCATTAAAGAAAGTGTAAGTGTGTTCTTCCCACCTTGTTTTCAAATGTAGACGCATCAAAGAAAGTTGAAGTGTGCTCTCCCTACCTCCGTACCTTGGCTTTTCATCTGTGCACATAAAGGTGTGCTCTCCCTTCCTTGTCTTTAGCTTATAACACATAAAGAGTAAGTGTGCTCTTCCCACCTCCATGCTTTGGATAATCAGCTTTGCACATGGAAGAGGCGGAAGGTGTTAATTATTTACAAACAAGAAACTGGAGGTGTGCTCTCCCTACCTCCTTAACTTTTCTTTTTATCCATGCACATAGAGGTGTGCTCTTCCTACCTTGTTTTTAATTGCATACACAGGAAAGAAAGTTGAGTTGTGCTCTTCCTGCCTCAGTACCATGGCTTTTCAGCTTTGTGCAAATGAAGGTGTGCTTTCCCTGACTTGTCTTTAACTAAATGCATATGAAAGAAAATATAAGTGTGCTCTTCCCACATTGTTTTCAAGTGTACATACATGAAAGAAAGTTGACATGTACCCTCCCTACCTCCCTGCCTTGGATATTAAGCTTTGTGCATGAAAAAGAGGGATGGTGTTCTCAGCCCTTTGTGTCTTCTCAATTTACATAAAAGAAATTGAAGGTGTGCTCTCTCTTCATTTTTAACTTTGCTTTTCATCCGTGCACACAGAGGTGTGCTCTTCCTACCTTGTTTTTAATTTCATACACAGGAAAGAAAGTTGAGTTGTGCTCTCCCTGCCTCGGGCTTTGGCATTCCACCTATTCACATGGAAAGTTATGGAGCTTAAAAAACAGAAACAATCCACTAAATCAGTGATTCCCAGCCTGTGGTCCGTGGCCCCCTGGTGGGCCGCGAAGGTATAGCATGTGGGCCGCAAAATCATTTCCAAACAAGTATTTTATTGGAGTGTAATTATATAAAGATACAAGGTACAAATAGAAAAATTAAGATACAAATACAAATAAAAGCATTCAAAATGTTTAACTCGGTTAAGTTTCAAAGGAAATTAAAACGGTTCTGATTGTAATATATGAAAAAAGTCCCCTAAGAGGCCATGTTATTCCTCTATAGATATAGAAATCCCAAATTTTCAAAAATTGCCAAAACTGTAACCGGAGTGCTGAGCCTGAAATGTAACGAAAAAGCATAAAGTAAAACCCAAAATATAATAATTGCACCAGAATGTAACAAGTTGTCATAATTTGGGCAAAAAGTTACTACGTTTTCCGCATAACATCTGTTTCATTATCTACCAGATATCACATTTTGGGTTTTATTACATCTTTTTAAATTAAATTTTGGGTCATTGTTACAAATGGGGTTCTAAAAAAAACGTATATAGTGGTATGTATTGGGTTGGAGGTGGGCCTCAAACATTTTTGAGCTTTAAAAGTGGGCCCTGATTTGGAAAAGGTTGGGAACCACTGCACTAAATTTAACTCGATGCATAAAAATAATTAACTTTTTCCATTGATAAGGATTTAAAAGCGACTGATCCTCCCTGAAAAGTCACATATTTTAATAATAAGCTGCTGTTGCGTTTGCATCCAGATCCTTTTTTCCTCTTTCACCGTCTCCACAGTCAGTAGCTGCGTTTGTGCTTTCAGCATTTGTGTGATATAACGTTTCAGTCGACTGTAACAGAGCGAGCTGGTGACATATTCTTCACGGTGGTTAACAATCTGTCACTTTCTCCTCCAGGCTCCTGTCTGCTGGACCTGACGGAGCAGTTTTCCCTGCCAGACACCGCGCCCCCCCTGCTCTCCAAACTGTTGGAAGCCGTGGAAAAGAAAGGTGAGAACTTTCACCTGTTGCTCAGACTCACGTGCACAGAGCAGGTTTGAGTTTAATCAGTGAACTTCTAACACGTTTTTTGTGTCACTCACAGGTCTGGATAACCCGACTTTGTACCGAACCTTCACTGCTGGTGGTGGACTTGAAGTCAGACAGTATTTTGATTGTGGTAAGCTGCTTTCATCGCCCCCTCATCTACCTTTAGAGGACACGGTTTCCACGAAGAGAGCGTGAGACAAATACAGAACAAAGGAAGTGTAAAAAAAAAGAGCTTACGTCAGTCATGAAGACGAGCTGCATGAAATGTGTGACAGGGCTGAAAAAAGATAAGAGCAGAAACGTTTCTTCTCCTCATGCATGTGAAAGTTTCTGCAGCCTGTGGTAGAGTTTTAGAAAAAAATCTAATTGAGATTTTTCTGGCAGATACAGCGATTTCAATTCGATTCACAATTTTCTTTAAATCAATCTTAAGTGAAACTTTCACAATTAACAGTAACATTTAAAAACTTGACAGAAAATTACATCAAAGCATTGAAACATCAAAAGCTTTTTACTCTAATGTGAGGATGAAAATGAAAACTGAAGGCAAGAATTGTTTCAAACTTTGAGATAAAATGTCAATATTTTAATATGAAAAGTGAAAATTTTGAGGAAGAAAAGCAAAATTCTATGACAAAAAGTCAATAAACTTCCAGAGTTTAAGAAGAAAAAAGTCCAAACTTTCTCATTTAAAGTCAAAATTTTAAGACGACAAAAGTCTAAGTTTTGAAATAAAGGCATTTTTTGATATAAAAAGTCAAAATTCTAAGATTTAAGTCAACATGATATGAAATAAATACAAAATTATAGGATAAAAGGCAAAAAAAAAAGAAGATTTTTAGATAAATAGTCGAATTTTGACTTTTATCAAACCCAGAGTCTAAAACCTATATTTGTTATTTCTAAAC
This sequence comes from Thalassoma bifasciatum, assembly GCA_008086565.1. Taxonomy (NCBI): domain Eukaryota; kingdom Metazoa; phylum Chordata; class Actinopteri; order Labriformes; family Labridae; genus Thalassoma; species Thalassoma bifasciatum. The sequence goes on from RPOG01002489.1 coordinate 81,558, forward strand.
CAGACTTTTAAATTGTATTTTTAGTTATAAAAACTGAAGAAGAAAAAGAGCTATCTTTGATTCTTAACTTAAAAAAAATAATGTGGTGCAAAATATTCTTAATTGTGTCAAGTTAAGTAAAATAAAATACAAAACAATTTCTAAAAAATTCACTAATTAGAAGAAAAAAATGATTTTTTCCAACAGTCTCACACTCAAAGACAGGTGTGTGTGAAACAGCTGATATAACAGATCCTGGGTCAGTCAGGAGCAGGAAAAAAAAAATCGCAGCTTTAGCGATCACATGATCACGAGCCCAGATCACTGTTCAGCCCTAAGCCTGTTTGAAGTGTTTGCATTAAAGCGTGTGTCTCAATGTTTTTCCAGATCCTTCCTCTGCAGACTTGGAGCAGTTCGAGCTCCCCGTCCTGTGTGATGGTCTGCGCAGGTACCTGCAGGATCTCCCTCAGCCCATAATCCCCACGGCAACCTACGCTCAGATGGTCCACACTGCCAAAGGTGAGCGCTTCAACTCTGGCACATATTCATAGATCATTTAACGGTTGACCTAAAACTGAAGTGCTGACGTCATGAACCCCCTGCTCTGCACATGAAGTACTTTGCTCACAAAAACCACAAACCTCACCAGCAGCAACAACTCGCTCGTTACAGAAAAAACTTTAAGAAGAGTGTGAATCTTTCATAAAGGTGTGTTAAAGTGTTTTTTTTTCCATGCACCTCTAACTTAATATCTGTCTTTCTTTTTCTGTTGCATGCAAAGACTAATTCTCACACCACACCGTAGTCTGCAGAGCTGCTTACTCGTGCTGTCACATGGCCAGAAACAGGATATCTGTGGTTAATAGGAACTAAAACAAGCCTGAAAGTTTATCTCAAGCATCTCGAGGCAGCCAATCACCTGCCAGTGTACCTTATGCTCATTGTCAACCACACAATCTCTCTGCGGTTTCTTAACCTAACTGCACATGAC